>JAMFQS010000076.1:96963-141587 GCA_025503055.1 Sordariomycetes sp. B11D1 | reverse complement strand
CCCGCGGTCCGCCATCACACTCCCCACCCACCCCCCACCCCCCCCCCCCCCCCCCCGGGGCGCTTCCCACGCCCCAATCACCGATGTAAGCAGGTGAGACACAAGGAAACTCACCAAAGCGTCCCGTCAACATCAAAGACGACGCCCTTCAGCGCCGGCGCGTCCCCCTTGCCCCCGGCCCCCTCCCCCAGCGGGGCGAACCTCCTCGGCCCCTGCGCGGCCGTCGCCATCTCGGTGCGCCGGACCTGAGCGCGCTGGCCTGGACGCGCTGGCCGAGATGGGCTGCGAGGGCCCCGTGCGCCTCGCGAGCTCTGGGAGCGGGCGGCACGGCGCCAGGCGGCTGCGGCGAGGGATCGAGCGGGCGTCGCGGGGCGGGAGGGCGCAGAGGGCCGAGCTGGTCCCGCGCGAGCGGTAGGTGGAGGCGGGGTGAGAGACGTGAATGGGCGGAGGCTTGCCGGCCGTGTCGGCCAGAGACAAATCATCTGCTGCGCGGGGTTCACGGAGCGTATGGCCTGAGATGGACCCGGTGCGGAGTCATGTCTGGGGAAGGAGGGGCGTGTTGGCGTTGGTTGGGCAAGCGCGGGGTGACTAAGACTGTTCTATGTATTCCGGCAGCCCCCCACACGTGGAGCCGGAGCCGATGCCGATGCCGACCCGGCCGGCAGACGTCGCCGCGTGCGTGTAGCCACGGCATGGGTGGCCATGATTAACCCGTTGAAATTCATAGGAGATACGAAGCTGGAGCTGTTTTACAAATCCCAGTACCCGCCCATCACCCTCCCCACCCTCCCCTCTGCCCAGTCTCCCGCCCACCACCCAGCATCCCCTACCTCCTCGCCATCTTCTGCATCTGCAGCTTGACCTCGTTCTGGTGCCTCAGCTTGAACCCGTTGCACAGGGCCCGCATGTCGGGGTACTCGGACCCCAGCATCTGGTACGCGTGCGGCACCACCTTGACCACCCACGCGATGACGGGCGAGGAACGGCTAGACTTGAAGCACAGGAAGAAGTAGCCCGGGCGGGTGTCGAGGCAGAAGGCGTAGGTTGAGCGGTTGGGGTTTGCGTCCATGTAGGTCGTGAGCCATTTCTCTGGCGTTCCGCGTTAGCCTCGTGATCCAATCTCTCGTCTGGGGGAGCGAGCAAGGTGGATTGTGGTGGTCAGGGGGGGGGGGGGGGGTGAGAAGAGGGGCGGCGAGATGGGTGCGGGGTGCAGGGGTAGACTCGTAAAGAAGCGGAAAAAGAGAGACGACGGATACTCACCCAGACTCGCCCTCGTCCCCTGGTGGAACTTGTCATGCCGGACCAACTCGTCCACCTTCTTCGCCATGCTCTTCACATGCTCCACGATCAGCTCGTCCAGATCCGTGTACGTCCACTTGCCGCCAACCCTCAGCGTCCTCCCCACCGAGAACTCATTCTCCTTCTGCAGCTCGAGCACGTCAAGGTGCTGGTATATCCCGTCGGCCACCTTCCACGTGATGGAGAGGTGGTCGTTGCCCTTTGACGACGGGCGGATGACCACCTCGCCGGGTGGCTGCGAGCCGAGGTACTGCTCCGCCTCGAAGCCGTTGAAGGGCTTGAAGAGGGGGTGGTTGATGACACGCTGAGCACGCCCCGTCACGCGGTCCTTCTCCTTGAGCTCCTCGCCATCTTCGCGCTCGAGATCGTAGTCCCACTGGTCGGGGTGCAGGTTCGCGACGCGCCGGTACCCGCGACGCAGGGCATCCTCCCGCATCGTCAGCTTGACGCTGAAATCGCGGTGGTTGACCTCCAGGACCTTGGCGTTGGTCGTCTGCCCAACCTGCAGCACGTCCCGCAGCGAGGTCCGGTAATTGACGTCGTGCGCCTCCACGCGGCCCTCGACGCCGCAGTCGAGCCTCACAATCGCAAAATCCTCCTTCACGACGCGCACGTTGACGGGGACAATCATGTCGCGCGCAAGCGTCTCCTCCGTCTCGCCCGTGAACATGGAGAAGATCTGCACGGGCGAGAGAGTCGCAAAGGTCTTGCGGATCTCCTCGTACGGCGACTGCAGCTCCAGCCGGATCGTCTCGAGCGTCGCGCGCTTCTTCTGCGCGTAGTTGGTCTCCAGCTGCTCGGCGTACTCCTCGAGAATCAGCTCGTTCACCCGGTCCTGCTCCTCGTCCTTGAACAGCTTCCGGACAATCGCGCCAGGGCCGTTGAGGTCCGTCTCCGCCTTGACGTCCTCCTCGTCCAACTCTAGCGCGTCGGCCGCCATCTTGCGGCCCAGCTCGTAGTCCTCTGGATGCACGCGCGTGTGGTCCAGCGGGTCCGACGTCGGGTCCGTGTTATCGTACTCGATGTACAGGAAGCTGGCGCAGTTGTTCCACACCCGCGGCCCCACGACGGGTAGCTTGTTCTTGTCCGGGTCACCCACGAGCTCCTCGCGCGTGTGCACCGTCCCGCCGTTGACGTTGATGGCCTTGAGAACGCTCGTCGCCTTGCGCGGGCCCAGGCCCGCCACGTACGGGAGGAGGTTCGCCGTGTAGCTGTCGTTGACAGCCTCGTTGATGTCCACACCGCACAGGTTCACCATGTCCACCATGGCCGTGTCCAGCATCTTGAGCAGCTTGTCCTGCGGCAGCAGCTTCTGGCACGGGTGGAAGTTGAGAGAGATGACGTCCTTGCCCAGCGCCGCGTACTCCTTCATCGGGTTCTGCATGTACCGCGCCAGTCCGAAGCAGTACCGCGCGATCGGGTGCAGCCCCGGGTGGTCCGCCACGCCGCGCGCGCTGTCCTTGTACAGGCGCGCCACCTCGTCGTTGACGATGACGATCTCGAGCGGGTCCGTACGGTACTCCTTGTCCAGCGAGTCCGGGTCCTCGTACTCCGGTCCCATGAGCCCTTTCTCGCTGATGATGCTCTCGACGTCCCGCACGAGCTTGTGCGTGGCCGCAGAGAAACCAGAGATGCCAATGACGTCGGGCCTCCGGTGGTTGACAACGGCCGCGAGCTCTTCGCGCGCCTTCTCATCGCGACCCAGGTTCACAAACTTGCCGTGCTCCACGATGCGCCCGTCCTCCTCGACCCACGTCCAGTAGATCGGATCGCGCACGGCGTCGCCCATGCCGTTCGACAGCACGAGCACCCTGGGCATCGTGCCCAGCACCAGGCCCTTGGGCTTGATGGGCGCCTGGTCCAGCCGCTTGTAGTACTCCTCGCGGCACGCGTTCAGCACCTCCTCCTGGCAGGCCGTCCGCAGCGACTCCTTGACGCCCTTGGTCACGACACGCTCGAGCTTGACGCACGCGGCGTCCAGCACCTTCTTCCGCTCGTCCCGCCACCGCTGCGCGAGGTCGCTGTAGTTCTCCGACTCGAATTCCGAGTCCAGCTTCGCCCGGAATTCGCTGCGGCTGCGCATCCGGAGCTTGACCTCGATGAGACCGTCCTCCTCCGCCTTCATCATCTTCAGGAACAGCTCCGGTTGGCGCGCCAAGTCAGACATGGTCTGCCGCATGAGGTACTTGACGTCGTAGTACGGGTGCGACTCGTCAATCTTGCGGAGGCCCTTCTCAGTCCGGTGGCAGTCAATCTCGCCGAGCTGGTAGTAGTGCATGCGGAAGAACTTGCGCATGCGCGGGTTCACAAACAGCTCCTCGGCGTAGATCTGCCGCGCGGCCGAGAGCACCGCGTCACCGGTCGCAAAGTCGTCGTCGACGAGGTCGTCCGCGAGCTGCTCCGGCTCCTGAGAGTCGTCCTCGGGCAGGATCTTGCGGCCCTCGCCGAGGGCGTTCTTCGCCAGCTGGTCCGGCGAGAGGCCGTACGCGCGCACAAACTGATACGCCCTGCTCTTCCGGATGCGGTCCATCAGCGCCGTCCGCGAGCCCGGCCGCTTCGTCTGCTGCGCGCCGTTGGCCGAGAGGTCCCTGATCTCGGTCGAGTACCGGAAGTGCGTGTAGTCCTGGAGGTCTTGCAGCTCCTCGACCGTCGCGGCCTGCGGAATCATCTCCTCGAGTATTTCATCCTGAACGCCCGCGTTATCCCGAAGGTTCTCGTACATCTTCTCGAGCGCGTTCCGCTTCTCAATCAGAGAGCGGAACTTGATGTCCAGCTCCAGCACACGCCACAGGTCGTCCTGGTTGATGAGCTTCTTCGCCTCGATGATGTACTCGGGCGCGTCGGGGTCCACGCGGAAGTCGGGGTTCGGGACCTTCTTCGTGTGGAGGAGGTAATCCTTGCGGTGCTGGAAGACGTAGGGAACCTCGACGCCTTCACCGATGAAGAACTCAAGCACCTTGCCGACGGACTTGGTGAAGGGGCCGTACGCCTCCTGCGGGAGGTTCTTCTTGGGCCACATGAGCGCCGAGATCCATCGCGCCTCCTCCTTGAACTGCTCGTCCGTGAGCTGGTCTTTGAAGCCCTTGCGCTCGATCTGGAACCGCTCGGGCTCGTCGGCGAAGCGGATCTCGTTGTCTTCGTCGGTCAGGAGTTTCTCGGCGAGCTGCGAGGGCTCGAAGACGTCCCTGAGCTGGATCTCCTGCTCCTCCTCCTCGCGCTCCTGCTCGTCTTCCTCCGCCTGCAGGGCCCATTCGTAGTCCGCGCCATCGCCAAAGATGTCCTCCATGTCTTGTAGCGCGTCCTTGTCGAGGCCGGAGGTGTCGATTACGGCGCCGACGCCCTTGTCGCGCGGGCGGGCGACCTCCATCTCCTCGAGCTCCCGCTCCTTTGCCTCCTCATCCTCGTAGTCGTCCTCGATGAAGCCCGCGAATTCGTCAGCCTGGGGCCGGAAGCTCGGTCGGGCGTAGGGCCGCTGGTCGTCCTCTTCGTCGTCGGAGAAGATGTCGTCGAGGCCGCGTCGCTCGGTAGGGAAGACCTCCTCGTCCTGGTGGCCGCGCTTCAGACGCTTGAACTTGGGCTGCTATGTGTCAGTAGAGGGCATGGAAGGGGTGTAGAAGGGGTGGCCATACCTCCGCAGGCTGTCGTTCCCAACCAGTTTGCTCGCCGATGAGATCTAAATCGTCCTCATCCAGCTGCTCGTCCACCTCCCTGTCCCGGCGCGCGCGTTTCCTCTTGTGCCGCTCGCCCGTCTCCTCGTCGACCTCTTCTTCTTCTTCTTCTTCTTCTTCTTGGTCATCTACGATGAAGCCCTCGCGGACCTATCAAGCTGTAAGTCATCCACCGTCGCGGCGTAAGCAGACGAAACGAACCTTGCGCTCCTCCTCCTCGTCATCGTCGTCTTCCTCCTCGCTCGAGTCGTCGACCTGCCTAGGCTTGCGCGCCGGGCGCTCCTGTCCATCCTCGTCCTCGCCAAATGACTCGTCGTCCTCCTCGTCGTCGAGCTCCGCCTCGGCGTCAATGAGACGCGCCAGGTCGTTGCTCATTGTGGGCGCCGTGGATTGGGTGGTGCTGGGTGACGAGTCTTGCCAGACGCGTAGAGCCAAGGGAGGCGCGGGTGCTAGCTAATGCGGCGATTCGGGTCGCCACGTGATTACGGTCGAGGGTTCGTGGCGCAAGGGCTTGGAACAGAGGAGAGGGAATGAAAGAAGAAGTTGGGTGGGAAGGAGCCGGAGGGATGGCGAGGTTATATCATGGAACGCAAGGCAACCTCGAGAGCAGTGCTGCTCCCAAACGGCGGTACGATTTCAGAGGTTACTTGCCCAGCCAGAAATTTCAGCCTCGTTCAATGGGGTGCACGGACCGCGCATCAGCCTCGACGCCACACGCACGCCGTGCAGAGAGTGCTCGCTTTGTCACATAGGGATGGCTTCCCGGTATATAGATAGTGTCGGCAGGGTGGATACCATGCAACTAAGCACGCTACGCGAGATGCCGTCGCCAAGCGCTCATCCTCACGTCTCACCGTCCTTCAGATTGCCATCAGTCTTTCTACCACGTACTCAGGCCCCGTCTATGCCGTCTCAGAAACTACACTCCCGCACCTGCCCTAGTGACCCCATCTTGTACTCCACCCATCTCGCGACGCCCTTCCGGTCCGGCATCAGCACGCTCCCGGGGTTCATGACGTGGCACCGCCCGTACGTGACGCAGAACGCCGGCGCAGTGTTGTCCATGAGGACCATGGCCGAGGGGAGCGGGTATATGTGCAGGCCCCACGAGTAGTCCCAGTGCACGGGGCGGATGCTCGGCTGGAAGGGTGATAGGTAGCCCTGGTCCAGCACCGTCTTGACGAGCCTCTGCGCGGTGCGAACCCCTGCCGCCGCAGCTGCCTCCTTGTCCCTGTCCCTGTCCCTGTCCCTGTCCTCGGCGCCATCGAGGTCCATGCCCTCTTGCTCTTCCCGCGGCATCTCAGCTGGGTCCTCTGGCGCCCCCTCGCCGCCAGTCTCCTTCCTCGCGTCCCCAATCACAATCGCGTTCCGCTGCATCCTCCCCAGCATATCATCCCTGAACAATAGCAATTCGTGCGTCGGGCCGAAGAGACTCAGCCTGCTCGGGTTCGAAGCCCAGACCGCCTGCGGCGCCGCCTTCGACTCGTCCTGCCCCGCGCCCGCCGTAAACAGCCGCCTTATGCGCGAAGTGAAGACCTCGGGGATCGGCTTGCGGGGCGTCGGCGTTGCGGCGCCCGCGGACCCGGATGATATCCACGCGTCGTTGTCGCCCGGCACAAAGACAAACGTCGAGTTCTTGACGAGCTGCGGGAACTCGGCGAGCACCGTGCCCAGCTCGTCAAAATACTCCTTGTACTCCACGCTGCCCCTGCCCTTCGCCCTCGCCATGACGGGGTGCCGTATAAAGTTCCCCGTGAGGACGAACGCGACGGGGTTTTCCGCTTGGTCCTCCGCGTAGAGTGAGAGGATCTTTCGTAACGCGGGGAAGGTCCGCGGGTTGTCGAGGTTCACCTCGCCCAGGATGACGAGCCGCGACCGGTCCGTCGCTTCGGCGGAGGTAAGCTGCCGGAGGAGCCGTTTCTCGACCCTCCTCATCCTGGCGCCCACCGCACGCTCGCTCCCTACACCCAGGAAGTCGATCCATCCGAAGCCGCCGCCGATGGCGCTGTCCTGCGCGCCGTCGGGGCCCGCCATGCCTAGCGACGTCGCGCGCGTCTCGCACGAGAGATGCCCGATGAAGGACGCCGTGAACTTTCCGCCCAGGATCCCCCCCACTCCCCTCGTCCCGCCGAGGCCCGTGCCCGAGTCCTCGTCCGCCTCCTCGTAGATGCCGTCGGCGAGAACGATCATGCCGGGCGTGAACCACGCCGAGTTCTCGGGGTAATCCACCGCCCTAGCAACATCGAGCGTGATGGTCCCCGTCAAATCGCTAATAGCGAGCTCGCCCGCCGGCAGAATCATGAGCATGCCTAAGAGCATCTGTTGTGTCCCGTGCCGACCCAGCATATTTGCGATCTGGGTGATGCGCAGCTGCTGGCCCCCCAGGCCCTTCCGCTGGGTGGTGCGGGCGTTGGTGACGGTGGAGGTGTGGAAGGACTCGTGGCGGAGGAGGCGTTGGTAGAGGACGTTGAAGCGGTTTCGGAAGGCGAGGGTCTTGCGGGGGGCGGAGGGCATGATGGAAGGTTTTGTAGTGTCTCTGCGGCGGGTTAGAACATTCGCGGTGAGGTAGGTGTACCTGGGTGCTCCGTACCTCTCAAAGTGCTTCTTGTCCGAGTTGTAGATGAGCCGCGGCTGCTCGAACGCGTCGACGACCTTGAGCCACTTCCGCACATCGTTCAACGCCTCGTCGTCAATCTCGTCGTCAACGTCCAACCCCGACATCCCAAAGCTCGTCCCGCTATCCCCCCTGCTCAGCCCCCTTCCAGACCTCTCCCCCTCCTTCCCCAACAGAACACTATTCTGCCTGCTCAGCCCCCGTCCCCCAGAAATGATCCTCCCCCCACTCATATTCGCCTCCAACGTCGTCAGAATCTCCTTTAACTCCGCATTGCCCCCCTCGACAATGACCCCGCCATTCCTCCCCTTCCAGCTCCGCGCGACCTCCTCGAGAACCTTCTCTGCTAGACCCTCCTCGCGCCATCCCGCGCCGCAGTGCCGGCCTATGAAGGCCGCGAGCTCGGCGAGGCTAGAGGAGCTGAGGGTGAGGCTGTGCTTCTTGGTGAAAGTGCGGAAGGCGAGGGGCCGGAGGGCCGCGGGGGGGAGAGAGATGGGGAGGACCGCGTGCCGAGCGAGAGCGGGGGTCGCAGTGAAGGACTTTAGAGGGTGCGCCGGAGTGCCGAACGCGGGGGACGAGGAGGGGATGTCCGAGGAGGGGTGCGCCGGCTTCGCGGGTGTTTCTTTGGCGATGTACTTGTCCATGGCGGCGTTGGTCTCGGGACGTTATATCATGGTGCTCGCGGGGTGTTTGGAGGTCTGGAATACGGGGTTTCCGAGGGTAATTGAGGTGGTGCGGCCGTGGAGGTGGGATCGGTTGTTTTGGAAGTGGTTGTGAAGAAGCTGGACGAGACGCGTCTCGAGCGCGTAAAGAGCCGATGCGCGCAGAATGTGTGTGCATGTGTCAACACCTGCCGTCAAGCACAGCTTTTGATGACCTCACTCCAACTTCCTTCCAACTTTGGAGCTCAAGACGTCAGCAACATCACCGCGGTTCCGACCTAATTGTACACACCATGTCGCGCGTTCTCGCAAGGAGCTTCGGCGCCGCCGGCGCTCACCTACGGACCTCCAAACCCGTCCACACCACCCTTCGCAGCTCGATATCAACCCTCTCGACGAACCCTCACATCGTAAGCTCTTCCTCCCTACCTGTTCCTTCGCAAGCATCCACATCAAGACTTCTCACCCACTGCCTTTCTTCCTACCAAAATGCTAATACCCAGCCAGAGAGTCTTCGAGAACAACCCCGCCCCCAACACCAGCCTCCTCACCTACCTCGACACCCCCAACGCCTCCCTCTCCATCGGCACCACGACCGCCCTGCCCCCGACTCCCCGCTCCTTCACCGAGAACCCCCGCTTCCTCCGCCTCCTCAACTCCGTCTTGGAACAGCACGCCCACAACGACCCGGACGTCGTAGCCCAGGCCCGCGCCTTCGCGGGCCCCGGCGCCCCGCCCTCGATGCAGCACCGCACCAAGAAGAAGACGGCCGGCGACGGCGGGGCCGGGGGCGCGAGTGCGCAGGGGGGTGCGGGTGGCGCGGGGAGGGGCGGGCACGTGCATGTTAGTGATGGGAGGAATCCGCCTGACTTCGGGAGGATTGCGTGGCCGGAGGATATCCTGGGGAGCGTGGAGGTTGATGGGAGTGGGGAGATTATTGGGACGTTAGAGCCGAGTGGGACGTACCGTGTCGTTACGAACCAGGGGATGTAAGTTTTGGGCTACTTCTCCGTTTCTTTTTTTATAGGTCACTGACAAATATAGTTTGGGATTGAGCCCTTTTATCAGGGAAAAGTTGGTCGCTAGGTTGAGGGAGGAGGCCAAATCAGGCGCATGAGAGGCACATGTCTTGGATATGTATATCGACGGCGAGCTTACGGTAGATGTTGTGGGAGATTACTTGTATCACTAGTACCAACTGCCTGGATATAGGCGTGAGATCGACAATAGATGCATGACGCGAGATGAAGCAGGTGGTATTATAGCCGCGCACGCTATGCCAGTTATCAGACCCCACCACGCCGAATCTCCACGATATGGATGGGAACGCTCGTGTCGTAAAACGGCCCCAGCTGCTCCTCGGCCTTGGGCAGGGGGAACTCAACCGACGAAGTCTCCATCCCCGCCCGCTTACACTGCTCCAGCAGAGTCCGCAACGTCTCAATGTTGCGCTCGGCGGTGCATATTAGCACCTGAACCTTCGGATACAACCCAAACAGCTCGTTCAGTGTCGCAATGAGCGCGGGCATCGCCCTCGTATCATACGTGATATCCGCGCCCAGCACCACATCCACCTCGTTCCCCCCATCCCACTCCTCCTCCTCCGTCCCAACCAGCGCATTCCCCCACGTCAATTCCTTCGGAATTAGCACCTGTGACCCCTGCAGCCCATTCAAGAACGCCGTGTCCGACAGCCCGCTGAGTACGTCCTTGGATCCATCCGAGGCAACGACCCGCGACGCGCCGAGGTACTTCGCGCACAGCACCGAGACGTACCCCGTGCCTGTACCCAGTTCCAGAACGTTCTTCCCGCGGATGAGGTCCGGGTTGGAGGAGAGGTACTGGCCAAGGTGAAGGCCGGCCTCCCAGGTGCGGAAGCCGGTGGCGCCGGCTGAGGCGATGAGGCGACGGGATTCGAGGAGGGTGATGCAGTTCTCGAGAACACGGGGGGCGTCGTCTGTGGCGGTGCGAGGGAGGAGCGAGAGGTGGTAGGTCACGTAGTCGGTCTCCTTTTCGGTGGCCTCGGTATCGGAGGGGAGGGGGATGGCGAGCATCTCCGCGAAGGATCCCACCAGGTTGTCCGAGACGCCCTGTTCTCACAGCCATGAGTACAGAATCTCCGGGGTCATATCCGGAGGGCATACATACATGTTCGTCCCAGTCGTCAATGCTCTCCTCCACGCGCCGGAGCAGCTCCTTCAGAACCCGGAGACGGTGCCGGTGCGGCGGCGGGAACGGGAGCGCCCCGTCGGCGAAGAGGCCCTCGTAAAGCTCCTCCTGAACCCACGACTCGCGTAGGAGGTCCGGGGAGGGGTAGTCGAGGGTGTGCTCCAGCTGGAGGTACTGGTGGCAGAAGCGCGCCAGCACGTCGGCGCGGCGCATTGTTCCTGGCGGGGCCGGGTCCAGCGGTGGGCGGGGGTTGCGCCTATGTGGGGATGAATCGCAGAGCCATCGAGGGTTATGGCGTTTTCGAGTTTGCCATTGCACTTTTGGACTTGGACACTTGGGGTGCCCGGCTCGGAGGGATGGTGATGTCGACTTATCGTGGGGCTCGAAGAGCGGGTCGAGGGGCAGCCGGAAATAATTGGTGGTGGGGTGGACCCTGTCGTGGTACTGTCTGGTGGGGCACGGCAGTGGGCCCGCATCCGGCTCAATGCATCCACCTGCGGCCACTTGGCCACGATACTATTCGACTTCGTCAGCCACAGCCTCACGTGAAACCCTACGCAGCCACACCCCCATTCCCCGCCAGAGCCACAGCCGGAAAAAAAAATCACCCGCCGTTAGGGTTTCCCACAGAACGCCGGGCAAAATCCACTAAGCAAGGCGCGCGGCCACCTCAAACCACCCTCGACGGAAAACACCACCCGGAAAGACAGCACCCAGCCAACAGCCCATTCCTCTCCCCCTCCCCCCCCCCATCACCAACCGAACGACAATATCCAAGATGGCGGACTCCGACGCTCCCGTGACTCTGCGCACGCGCAAGTTCATTCGCAACCCCCTGCTTGGGCGCAAGCAGATGGTCGTGTGAGTTTTCCCCCCCCGATCCCGGTCTGGATGGGCGAGGATCTCGAGGAGGAAGGAACATGGACGGGACGACTGGGCTGGAATCATCGGCTACCGCGATTCGAACCGTCCGCCGTCGAGACTCTCGCGCAGTCAAAGGATATATACAATATCTTACGGGCAAAAGCTGATGACACCCGCAGTGACATCCTCCACCCCAACCGCGCCAACATCGCCAAGGAGGAGCTCCGTGAGAAGCTTGCGAGCATGTACAAGGCCACCAAGGACCAGGTCTCTGTCTTCGGCCTGCGCACCCAGTTCGGTGGCGGCAAGACGACCGGCTTCGGCCTCGTCTACGACTCGCCCGAGGCCATGAAGAAGTTCGAGCCCCAGTACAGGCTCGTCAGGGTCGGGCTTGCCACCAAGCCCGAGCGGGCGTCGAGGCAGCAGCGTGCGTGCCCCCTCGTCCTTTGTGTCTGGCGTCTTGCGAGTGCTGGTCGGACTCTGGTTGGATGAATATGGTGGGCTGACAACCACACAGGCAAGCAGCGCAAGAACCGGCAAAAGACCCTTCGCGGCACCGAGAAGGCCAAGGGCAAGAAGGCGAAGAAGGAGTAAACGACGACACCTCTCGTTCGGACCCCCCCACCCACCACCCTCTCTTATTCAACGATATCCCGGATGGATCCTGGTGGATGCGGCCCGCAAGCTGTATCGCTCGTACATGTGCTTATTACACATGTATGGTGTTGCGTCTTGTGGAAATTGGGTTGCACTGCGACAGCCAGCACAACATGACGAGGACGTGTCTCGACGGTCGAGGGGCGGAAAAAAAGGGAAAAAGAAAGGGGGCAAAGAAAAACTGAGGGAAACGGTTGCTCTGTTTTTTTCAACCACCTTTTTTCTTCGGTGTCGGAGAGTCTTACAACGGCGCGGGGATGGGAACATGGGAATGAAAGTGTTTTCTTTTAAACCTGATTCTGTAGGGGATCAATTGCATGGAATCAAGGTGTTACGGATGGTTCGCTCATGTGTTGTGTGCTTTTCGGGCCCGGGAAATGCGTTTCAATGTGACTTGAGGGGATCTTGTTTTTGAATTTCTTCGCTGACCGGCAGCGAGTATCTGCAAACTGACGGGGACAGCAACTGACGCTCAACTCCGACGCACTCTCTGCATCCAACTACAAACAAGACAACCACACCTCTCGATCCCCATCTCAGATCATCACAGCAACCACCAAAGCCACCGCCCCAACCACAACCGCCCTAGTCACAACTCCCCGACCCCTCCCACTGTGAACGCTCCCACTACCCGCCTCGCCCACCCAAGTGATAGGAATATGCCACCCGCAGTGCGTAATGGTCGCGTCCCGCGTCTTGCAGGTGTGGTACGTCGTCTGGCTGAACGGCACCGCTCCCCCGCCCTGCGGCTGCGCGAGGTCCGTGGGCCGCGGCGCCTGGGTCAGGGGGTCGTAGGGCTTTGTGAAGTCGAGCCAGAACTGGGAGGTCCGCGGGGCTTGGCCCTGTTCTTCGCCTTGGCTTTGAGCGCGGAGTTGGAGAGTGGTGGCCTGCGTTGGTGTTGGGTTTGGCTGTTGGCGGTGGGCGGCGGTCGGGAGGGTTGAAGAGGGTGAGGGTGAGGGCGAGGGTGTGGTTTCGGCTGTTGGTGCCGAGAGGGTTGTTGGGAGGAGGAGGAGGAGGAGGAGGAGGAGGAGGGAGGGTGCGAAGAGGGCGATGATGGTCTTCATGGCGTCTGGCAGCAGTTCTCGCCTTGGTCCTCGAGTAGTCGTAGAATCGTGTGTCGTGCTGGTGGTGTAAGTCCCGCCGGAGGTTCGTGGGATGGACGGCGCAGATGCTCGGGAGATGCTGGAAATGCTCGAAGCAGGGTGTAGATGCTTGAAGACATCCGGATACCTCCTCCTTATATCATGGGCAGTGGATGGCCCCGTCTATGAGATACGAGAAGCGAAGAAAGGACTAGACAAAAGAGCGTCACAAAAGGTAAGACGCGGTCCAGGGTCCAGGTCGAAACTGCCCCCGGAGCAACAAAGAAGAATCAACGTGACGAAGAGAAAGAAAAGAACAGCCGGGCTAGACAGAACACACGGGGGGCACCAGCCTTTTCATCTTGCCACGCCGTTTTCGGGCAGGAGCATGCTCTTACCGCCAAGGACACGAGGGGGGCTAAGGCGAGGCGACTGGTGATGATGCTTCGACAAGACCAACACACCCTTCCCCCCCCCCCCGTATTGCAGTGCACGGCTGGGACATAGTCGCCATTACGCCGTCAGGAGCCGGCTGGACTAACGCCGCCAGCACCTTGCCTCGGAAAGTCGAGTCTCCCCGCCCGAGTGCTGCGTCGTGTCCGAGTCGCGCCGTCGCTTGCGCGTCCAAGGTAGAGCCAGCGATGGGAAATGCAAGAGTGGACAGCAAGGGAGGGTGGGATAAGGGGTCACGGCGTATGTCTCCGGTCTTGGCCAAGCCCGCGGGTTCCCTGGGTCGGCGTTGGTCGAGACGCGCATGCGTGCGTCTGTGCATCTCTCCGTCTCCTTCAGAAGCACCGGGCCGTCTCCCTCTGCGGGAACAGCCTCGTCTCGTCGTGTAAGGAACAAAGCGCTGGGAAGCCACTACATCGCCCTACCGGGGAGGGGGGAAAAAAGGGCGTCGCCCCCTTGTGTCGGGCTGCACTGCATGCATGTTTGGAACAATGCCCAGAGGCAGAACCGATTGGACGCCACGGCTTCACTGGGACCACGCTTCTTCCTCCACCCAGACCAACGACGACAGACAGCCTGGAGAAAACCTCCTCCACTCATCTCGCCAACTACTTCCTCACGCGCAAATGGAGCCCTGAGCCAAGCTTCAACACCGCGGCTCGTTCATTTCAAGTGCGTTCGTCGGGTGTTCCGCTTCTCCCCTTGCGCGCATGGAATGAATGAATAAGGAGGAGAAAAAAAAAGATGTAAAAAAAATATGAAGTAAAAGATAAAAACAGAGCAAAACCAGAGCCACATCCCGTCCCATCGATCAAGTCGAATGGCCACGGCCGGACATGACCCTTGCACGACAATTAAGATTCATCGATAGACTGCCCTGTCCCCCAACGCCCCTTGCGATGAACACGTGCAAAGTGCAAAACTAGAATGCCCCCGTGCAAGGGGATCTCGAGAGTACTTGAAGACTCGATATGACGCCCTCAGATAGCCACCTCCCCCCTGCCCCCCTTCCTCCCCTTCTTCACCGATCCCGGCCCCTTGGACAGGCCCCCCCTCTGACTCCCGCCCGCCTTCTTCTGGCTCCCGCCCGCTCTCGCCTTCCCATTCTGCTGGCTGCCCGGCGTCCCACTACTCTTCTGCCCCTGACTACCACCATCCGTCCCACCACCCCTCCTCTGGCTCTGGCTCCGACTAGCAACCGGGGTCCCGAGCTCCACGCTCCCCTCCCCCCCCTCGCTCAGGAGATCAATGACCTGCGACCCAACGGGCACCTCGAACGGACTACCACTGCTCCTCCGACCACTCCTCCCCTTCCTCTTCCCCTTTGCCCCGCCCGCGCCGTTCTCGTCCTTCCGGGGCTGAGACTGCGGCTGCGACCCGAACCAAGGGGGCGAGCTGCAAGGCATGATGGGCTGCGGCGGGGAACCCTCCCTCTTAAGGTCAATCACCTCGCGCTGGCCACCCTCCTTCTTGACCGCTGCTGCGTCCCGGAGGTGCGGGGGCAGGTACTCATTCCCCGCATCGAAGAAGCTGCCCGGCTCGCCCGCCGGCTTGATCCCCGTCTCCCCCCCGGAGCCCAACCCATCGGCACCGGCCGGGATATCCTTGCCCTTCGGGACGCCGCTGCTGGAAGCCGTGGCCTTCATGCCGGGAGAACCCGTAGGTGAGTCCGGCACCGTCACGTCGAGCTCGAACGACACGCCCAAAGAGTTCGGGTCCGGCTGCCGCCGCCCGCTGGCAATGCTACTAACCGCCGACGGCGCCTCCAGGACCTCGAGCGTGCTCCCCTTCCCGACGGCGCGTCCCCTCGACGCCTCGCTCTCGTTGCCGGGGTCCGAGAGCGGGACCTGCAGGTCCATGGAAAGCGGCTCACACCCCTCCTCCTGCGCATCCTGCGGCACCGACTCGGGAATCGGAACAGAGTCATCCCCCGCCTCAAACCCCCCAGGCAAAGCATGCGCGCCCGACACCCCCCTCACAACCCTTGGCTCCATCATCTCCGCAAAAGCAACCTCCCTCGCCCCGTCATCCTCGTCTTCCCCATCCTCATCGTCGTCCAGATCCGGCGCCTCAAACCCGCCGTACACCCGCTGCCCCGTCGCGGGGTCATACTCCTTCTCGTTCCTATCGAGGTTGCGGTCCCGCTTCGCGAGCAGCACGTGCAGCATGTCGCCCTCGATCCGCACAATGACGCCCGTGACGTTGCCGATCTGCGGCTGCCAGTTCGTCGCCTTGGAGAGGAGCCACTGCTTCCAGGTGACTACCATCCCGGGGGCCGCCTCCCCCTGCGTAAGCGGCGCCAGCGTAGTGATATCCTCCGGGAGCGCGGGCAGGTCCTCGGGCGTATGAGCCTCCACGGGCCTCCTATCCTCCGACTCGGGCTCATTCGGGTCCAGACCTTCCGCACCCGCGTCATAATCAAGCGCCTCGGGCCACGGCGACGTCTTCCTCCTCTTCCCCTGGGACGCGCCCTCCTCGTAGTAGTGCGCCTGGTCCCGCTGCTTTCTCTTCCCCTTGCCCCCACGCTTGCCGCCGAACCACACGTCCGACCGCTGCTGCGGGTCCCACCGCTGCACGAACGGGAACGGCGGCGCCGAGAGCTCTACGCCCTCGCGGACGCACTCGACGGCACGGTAGATGATCTTGTCCTTCCACGCGTCGGGGTCCTCTGCGTCCTGTACATCGTGGCCGTTGGGGAGAGCGGCTTGGTCTTTAGCGTCGAGGTCGAAGCGCGTCTTGCGCTGCGATGCCGTGCTGCCCTGCCCGGAGGGAGGAGCGGAGGTGGTATCCAGCGCACCTGATTCCCTCCTGTCATCGTGCGCCTTGCGCTTCTTCGGGGTGACAGCCGGGCTTGTGTCGGCATTAAGCGACTCGAGCAGGGCCTGTCGGCGCCTCATGAGCTCGTCATCCTGATTTGCGGACCCAGTCGCATTTGGCCCAGCAACACTCTGCGCACGAGCCACTGCCTGTCGCTCATTCTCGTGTTGTTTCAACGCGCGCCTCCGGGCGTTCCTCTTCTGAGTCCTAGTCATGGGCGGTCCGGTATTCGGGGGCGCCGACTGCCGGGCGGCGGGTGGAAGGTCGTTGCTTGTCTTCTGTGTGCTTCCCGCGGGCTGGCCAGAAGCGGCCGGTTGCTGCTTCGAGACCGCTTTCGAGGCTTGTTGAGCCTCGTCGTCCGAAGAATCAGATGAGTCGCTCGAATCCGAATCAGAAGAATCACTGGAGTCGGAACTGTCTGACCCGGATGCACCAGCCTTTTTCACGTCCTCCTCAGACGGACCCGATGTGCTTTCGGAGTCGCTCTCGGGCTTGTTCTGACGGCCACGAGGGGACTCCTTCTCCTTGGTACCGTGAGACGCGCCAACTTCGCGACTACTGTCGCTATCCGAGTCGTCGCTTGAGCTCGAGTCGCTATCCGAGCTTGAGTCCGAGTCCGAGGAATCGTCAGAGTCTTCGCTTGAGGTATCAGAAGAAGACGACGAGCTATCCGCAGTCACCTGTTTCTTTCCCGCAGGCCCGGAAGCTGCCGGTTTCAACGTCTCCATTATAGTAGACAAGGTAACTGGGCGAGCACCTGGCGTGTCCCTTACTCCAGGGTACGCCGGCAGCGGAGGCGAATCTGCACGCGAAACAGCCTCCCTGACATCTTCCAGTGCCGCCTGATCCTCCGTCTCAGGACCCCCCTCGTTGATGATACCCTCCCCAACGATAGTCCCTGGCCCGTCCTTATCCCCCGACGCCCCCAGAAGGCGCTGTTCGTCCTTGCTCATATCTATCGGACTGGCTACGGAGTAGTCGCCGTCATCGTCCCTGGGGCCGCTGTCGGACAGTCCGTCGACGTTGTGGTCGCCCGAGGTGCGGTAGGTAAGGCGTGCGCGCTTGCGGGGCGGAAGGTCGATGCCCGGGCGGTTAGCCGGGGCGCGAAGCCAGGGCCTCCCGAACGCGACGCCGTCGACGAGGTGCCTGCCGTCGGCCGTGACCTGGTGTCGTCCGCTGAGGTACCGGCGCCTCATGTCGTCCGAGAGAAGCGGCCGGATCCTAGAGCACTGGTTAGCGGGTGCCACTACAGTAAATAGCAAGGTAGCAGGGCGCACGTACAGGACCTGGTCATCTTCTTTCAGGATGTCCCGAACCACTTGGAAATGCAAGCACTCGTATCCGTTGTCCCCGTCCCGGTACTCCACGGCGTAGTCCTCGAGCCCCCACTCCCCGGCCTCGAGCGGCACCACCTCGCTGACACCGGCCAGAAGCCGAGAGACGGTGTAATCGGTGTCGGTCTCGACATTCCACAGGAGCTTCACCTCTGGCACGCGGTGCCGGCGCACCGTGAGGCGTAGGCGCATTGTGGCGGCCCCGGCCCTCGTGGGCTGTGCCTAGCTTTGGGATTGTTGATTCGTTGTCGGCGGTATGTAGATCGCGAGTTCTCGATACTTATGGCTGGAAAAGCGATTGAGATCCAACCCCGGAGTGAAGAGGGGAAAAGGGAAAGAAAGTGCGGAAGTGGGTTGGCGAAAAGAGAGAGGTGGTGATGTGGTGGACCTGGAAAGTCTGCCTGCTAAAAATTGTGAGGTTTGGGCGCGTCGCCGCTATTACATCACGGGAAAGCGCGACGGAGGATGCGCTCCTTCCCCGGTGCGACTCCCAAGTGCACCTTCCCTATCCAACAACGTTGGATAGAAATTTAATGAATTGCTCGTAATTATGATTTCGTTTCATTCCAAGTCAGGAGGAGGTTTATCGACTCATGACTCTCTGGTGGAGGGAGTGTGTACGAGCTGCGAGCTGCATTCTTGTCTTAACTAGGGATACCCTGGCTCTTTGTACTCTGAGAACTCCTCGATATAGTCTCCGTGATGAACCCAGCGACACGGCTGCTTCCCTCTTGAATGACTGGTGTACACCGCCCTAGCTATTGAACTTGGCACACCAGCTGGCACTCCTCGGGGCCACCCTCAACCCAACTGCCCAAGCTGCAGTCTAGTCCATTTCTAGGCAACACCCGGAGGCTGCGATCACAAGACACAACACATCCCGCAAAGGAACGTCCTCCAATAAACGAGTAGTAGGAACAGACGACCGAGCCGTCAGTAGCAGTGCAAAAGTGTATTGCTTAAACACGAACAACGAAAAGAACCTCAGATGCGGGGACAAAAATGATGGAAAAAGAAAAAAAAGATGAATCTCGACCGCCCTATATCTAACGCCTTCCAAAATGTACTGTAAACGAAAGCACATCCATCTCTATGCAGGACGCAGTTGTAAAACGAACGAAGGAATAGTATAAGACACGCACCCCTCCGCTCCCATCTAGAAGTCTAGCATGTGCCCCATCTTCTTGATCTGCAGCAGCCGAGAGAAGTCAGCGACTAGGGATGTCCATAAGGGTTGGGAAAAGCATGGAGCGACTCACCTTGGTCTCCAGATACGCCTCCACCTCCCGACTCTTGAACCCTCCCCTCCCCTTCCACGATAGCGGCACCATGGGGACCCTCTCCCTGACGACAACCTCCCTCCCCGGGCCCTCGACAGCGCGGATCTTGTCCGGGTTATTCGTCAGCAGCCTCACCTCCCTGTGCCCCAAGTCCAGCAACATGGCCGTTGCGAGACCATAACTCCTCGCGTCAGCGGGGTGCCGCAGCAAAAGATTGGCCTCGACGGTGTCGGACCCCAGGTCCTGCAGGTTGTAGGCCTTGAGCTTCTCCCCGAGCCCGATCCCCCGCCCCTCCTGCCGCAGGTAGATTATGATGCCGCCCGCCGTGTTGCTCGGGTGCGACATGAGCCTCGCCGCCTCGTCGAGCTGCTCGCCGCAGTCGCAGCGGGCCGACCACGCCGTCTCGCCCGTGTAGCACTCGGAGTGGATGCGCACGAGCGGCGCGCCGGACGGCGTCTCGGACGAGGATTCCTCGACGGCGCGGGAGCTCGTGCGCCCCGGGTAGAGCTTGCCGGTGTAGGCGCCGCGGATCATGCGGTCCATCTCCGTCTCGCCCTCGCGCGGCGCGTCGAGCGACTTGCTCCGGATGTGCGGACCGAACACGATGGCCAGGTGCTCCTTGTTGTCGACGTTGTTCGTGTACAGGTGCAGGAACATCTCCGTGCCGGAGACGGTAGGGATGCGCGCGCGGACAATGCACTGCACCTCGGGCAGCGTCTCGAGGAGGCGCGGCCGCTTGGAGCCGGCGCCGCCGGTGGGCACCGTGCTGTCGACGGGGATGCTCCGGAGCTGCTGGGCGTCGCCCGGGGTGGGGGTCCCGGGGGTGGCCGGGGGCGTGAAGGCGGGGGAGAGGAGGGAGGGCGGGGGCGGGCCGTCGTCGCTCGTGTCGCTGCGGGCGGGCTCGTCGAGGGAGACGTGGTCGGTCGGCGGGATGGGCCGCGGGTGGCCCTCGGAGCCGGTGGTTGCGGCGGGGACCTCGCGCGTCGGGCGCGACTGGGGAGAGTAGAAGGAGGGGAGTTGGCCGGTGGGCTCCTGCCACTTGCCCTCCGGGCCGTCGCTCGGGGCGAGCTGAGGCATTGCGCGCGGTTTCGTGGGGTTCGAGTGGTTGTATGGATGTCGCCGTGTCTCGGTGGTTCGTTTCGGCGGGAGGCGGTTTGGCGGTGGAGTTCGGAAGCGGTCGTCGTTCGAGGAAAGTGGCCCGGGCGCAATGGGAGGGGTCCCTCACTCGCGTGGGCGGCTTCGGATAGTGCGTCGTCCGACTTACAATGAATCACATGTAACGGAAAATTGTCGAAATAGCGCAACTCGCAAAGGACCAAAACAAAGACACGTCCGAATTGGCCCCAACCAAGACATGTAAAGTTACCAAGATGATCACACAAGGACGCTTCGGGGTTGGGGAGACGGAGACGGGAACGAAGTCTAGCCTCCATCAATTAGTCAGGGCTTCCCCAAGCATGACGGAGACACCAAGCGAGCTCGGCAGGGTCTGGGGGGAGGGGATGCCGAGGGACTCGAGGGTACTAACGCGTCTCGCCCCCTGGTACGCCGGTTCGGCGGGCCCGCTGGATTGTCCGGCGGGGTCGCATGGCGGGGTAGGGGGGGGTACCCGGTTCGGTGGGCCATGTTTGGTGGGCTGGGGAGATTAGGTCAGCGGTGGCGCCGCATCAGTAAGCAGCGGAAGGTGGTGGAAGGTGGGACTCGCTTTAATTTTTTTTTGGGCCTGTGGACGAACGGAGACGTTCGGGTACAGTCAGTGACTTGCGGGGCGCACAAGTTTGGACCCGAGTCTTGCATGTTTCCACATTGAAGGCGTCGCTGCCGAGGGCACCGTTGTTGGTGGGTGCATACTTCGGCACCACCACGAATTAGAGGCTTCTATCGCCCCCCAGAAGACCCCGGAAGCCTTCACCAGGCTCCGTTCTTCCGCAGTACTTAGGAACTTGACACAATCGGCATCATTCCAAAGGTCACGCCTTCCACCATCACGGCATCTCTTTACGTGTAGACAAGGGCAGGCCCTCGATCGTGCCAGCCAAGCGCAGAGCAGAGCATATCGCCCCTACGGCTGGAGAGGACGGAGCCGCTATCGTCACCTCTGCCAGAGACTGTAATAGGGCGGGATATACCCAGCACGCCGAAGACAGTCACCAGAGGCAGACGTAGCGAAGGGCTCCCGAAGTTGCCTTGCACGCAGAGAAGAGTGGCCAAAACAAGATGAAGGGCTGCTAGAAGCGCGGGCGGAACCGCACTGAGATTGAAGGCGCTGTCATATTCCCCAGATGCAGAGAACGCAGTGGTAGGCCGGGATAGGTTTGTGACGGTCCCATATCCGGGATTATGGTCAGGGGACACGAATAAGTTAGGAAGGGCTACGCCATGACACCGCCATGGTGCACTGCCAAACCCACCCCGGTCTGGATCGCTACCTCATCATCCGGAGACCGCGCATCGCCATATACGGCAGGAATTGCTGGCTGATGACGACGTCCCTTCGTTCGGTCCTGGGTTCCGGGGGGAAAAGATCCATAAACTCCGGTCTCAGGTCGCCGCTAGCGACGGTGTGGGCGGCTCGACCTTGATGGCATGCACGCATTGCGGTTCAAGCGGTCCTAGACCTCGGGCGGCCACGGCACCGGAGGAAGCCCTCGTTGTTGGGCGCGGTCGCCGGGTTGAATCCACCCCGGACTCGTTCCGTGACACCCTGCCCCGTCCTCCCCGTGAACGTGGGGGAGGCATGTAAGCACGCTGGCCCGGTAACCAAGATGGAATGGCCATGGGCTGGTTAGAGGTCCGTTGGGTATACTGCGCGTTGGGCACTCGTATATTCATTCCATGCCTGTTCTCATTTGAAGTCGTGTCATTTGCTGTTCTTTTCTTTCCCTTCTCCTCTTTGTGTTCCTTCGGCGTCTTCCCTTACCAGAAGTTCTTCGGTTATCGCTCGGGGCTGGATCCGCCCACAAGATTGCAGTTCATACCGGGATGTTGCGGAACAGGCTAGAGGACAGCGCTCCTTTGAATATAGGCTCTAATCAGCTTGGAAGATTCGTTCGTCGTCGTCGTCGTCGTTTTTTTTTCTCTTTGGAGGAGTCGAAGGCAAAGGCTCAGCCTGGGAGATCGGTTCAGCGTTCTTCTTGCTCGGATACCAACCACACAGATAGCACCAAGTACCGCTTGCTACCGTCACTCTCCAGATTCCTCGTAAACATCTCAGTCCACCCAGGGCCAAACCCCCCTCCCTGGACACGCCTCAATCCGCCCGCGTTAAAGCCCAGTCGGGATTTGCGGCGACTCGGTGTCCCAGAATCCAGTGACATTGTGGTCGAATAGCCGGTCTATTGGAAGGCAATCGTGATGTACAGATATTCCACGCACGTAGCGCAGCTTCATGTCCTCCCCCAGCACCCCCACATCTTCCTCCCCCCCCCCCCCCCAAAAATTTCCTCTAGTTCGACCTCGCACCGTCCTTGGCCGCGCGCAGCTCGTCCATCTTGGCGACCCGCTTCTGGAACTCGTCGTACTGGCACTTTTCGTAGCTATGCCTCTCGTCCTACTCGCCCAAGTATTCGTTAGCACAGCTCAGCTCGGAGGTCCCGGGTCCCCCGGAGGGGGGGGGGGAGGCAATTGGCGCGGAGGGGAAGCATTGGCGGGAGAGAGGGGAGGGGAAAAGGGCAGGGCAAGGGTAGCGGCAGCTTTCGTGGGTGGAAGCCGGGGGTTGCTCACGTTGCACTTCCAAGGGAGGTAGTACGTGTCGACGCGGCACCGGTTCAGCGGGATGAGGAGGTGCGCGCAGCTGTCCCGGTAGGCGAGCGGGAGCTTGGCGTCCCGCATCTCCTCGCGGGTCGCCCCTAGAGCTCCAGTCAGCAATGCATTGTCCCTCGCCTCTCGTCCGTCATCTCTCGCCGTCGAGCGCAGGTCGGGTGTCTGCCGGGCGAAAGGCCCTCGGGGGAGCAGGAACGGCGGAAGAGCGGGATGGTGGGAGCGGGCGGGTGGGGAGAGGTACGCACTCCTGGGTTCGGCATCTGAGGACGTCATATTTGCGGCTGGTCGGGCTCAATGGAGGCGTGTTGCGTGTTGTCGGGTGCGGAAGGGCGCTTCGGGTTGATGTGGTGAAGCAATTGACGATTGATTAGCGAGGTGGTGATTGGTTGGGGCCTTGCGGCTCAGGCAGCCGTGGGCGGCAGCTTTAGGCACAGCTGCTGCCAGGTGGGGTATATCGATTAGTCACTTCCCTTCAAAAGACATCAGTTCTCACATCTGGAATTGCCCTCCCTCCTGTGAAGGTACATGACACCACAGCCCCTTTCCACCTCTCCCCACGAAATCCCTTACTCCGTTTTCTCCTCGTAGCTCTCCCAGAAGAATGCTCTCGTGAAATGAGGCCGCTGTCTCCGAGGAGGCTCTTACGGAATGGAAAGCGGCTTTCGCTCTTACTCAAGTTGTGATGTATCTGATATCCGTAAAATCGGGGGGAAAGAGATGGTGACCCTGCTTGCCCTTTCTTGTATACAATTAAGGTGGTCGCTTGTAGCGGTGAGAGCATCATGGCGGCTCAAAAGACACATGCATGTACTTCGAGTTTACGGAGTGAGAGGCGCACCATGTCCGCCGCACGACGGTCCAGTACTTCCGGCCGGAAATATGGTATCCAGGGAAACCTCGTAAAGGGTCAAGCCAAATATATAAATTTGAAAGGAACGCTATACGCTTACAGTCTTTATTCCAAGGTGAAGACCAGCTTGTTCACCCCCCAATATGCCGACAAACGAAACAGCACAAACAGAAAACCCCATGTATTACGCAATATCCATCTCAAGCTTCCCTTACAGGGCAAACACAGCAACAAGCGCCGCAAAGATGCTCACCCCCCTCTTTGCGCCCGCGCCAATGACCTCGACTGGTCCCGTTGGGACGGAGCCGGGGATCTCGGTGGTGGTGCCGGAGTCGCATTCGGGGCCGACGCAAGGAGTGGGTTCCTCTCCAACCGGGACCTCGCCAACCGGGACCTCGCCAACTGGATCCTCAACGGGCTCCTCGCCGTAGGACCCGTCATCACCAGCGGGGGCAGAGGGCTCAGCAACAGGCTCATCCACGACCGGTTCCTCGCCAACCGGCTCATCGACCACAGGAGAAGAGGACTCCTCCGGGGCAGGCTCAGGCACAACAGGCTCCTCTTCAACGGGTTGCTCTGGCACCTGACACTCGGGCCCGGTGCAGCCGGCGACAGGCTGTTCGGGTTCGGGGGCGGTAATCTCAGGCTCAGGGACATTCCCCCCCTCGCACTCGTACCCTTCACAAGGAGCGACAACCTCCGGTACTTCCTCACCCTCGTTCTCAGGAGCGGGCGGAGATTCAGACTCAACTGGCGCGGGGACCTCATTTCCGGGAACAGGCACCTCAGCCTCAGGGACGGGAGTCTCCTCCTCGCAATCCTCTGAGGTCTCAGGAGCGGGCGGAGACTCAGACTCAACCGGCGCTGGGACCTCGTTTTCAGGGACAGGCACTTCAGCCTCAGGGACGGGAGTCTCCTCCTCGCAGTCCTCAGAGACCTCAGGGCTGCTAGCCTCCGTAGTGACAGCCGGCTCCTGCACGCACTCCTCACCTTCACAGGCTGGCTCCGTGGGCTGAGGAGACTCGGACTGGATGGTGCTAGACTCGCAGTCCTCGCTCGCCTCGGGGCTGCTGCCCTCAGTGGTGGCAACCGGTTCCTCGGGGCACGACTCGCCGTCGCAGACAGGCACCGTTGTTTGAGGTGACTCGGACTCAACCGGTGTGGGGATATCCGACTCAACAACGCCCTCCTCGCACTCGTAGCCATCGCAAACGGTCGGCTCAGCAGTTGGCTCAACCGCCTGCTGCGACGTGGTCGAGTCAACAGTCGGCTCGGCTCCATCCACAGACCCCTTAGTTGGCTCAACTTCCTCAGCCGGCACTTCACTCGTCTCCTCAGACCCCTCACCACCCTCACCACCCCCGGTCCCCTGCTCAAACACCCTAATATCCCGAATCTTGTAGAAAGCATCCACAAAGGCCCCGGGCTCCGCCCCGACGTATTCCGCGCACGTGTCGTACCCAGTCTTGGCTGCACATTCGCTCTCCACCTTCCACCCGTGCTCCTCGCCGCCGGGGTTACCGCAGAAGTTGATGTTGAACACCAGCTTCTGCCGCGCGAAGTGGCCGTCGATGTCGCAGAGGTCATTCCGGAGCATCATGGTCGGCTTGCCCCAGGACGCCGTATCCGGCGTCTCGGAGTCAATGTTAGTAGGCACGTTAGCGCCGGTGAACGAGTACAGCTTCAGGAAGTCTGTCGTCCACTCCATGGCATAGATACCGGCGTTTTCGCTGCCCCAGGGGCCGGCGTCGTCGGCGACAGTGCACCCCTGGTACTCGTACTGCTCCGGCGGGTTGTTGAAGTAGTTGTCGCAGTCGGACGTGAGGACGGAGCCGCGCATGTCGGCCTGGTCGATGGTGCAGACGCCGAACTCATCGGAGCGGCCCGTGTGGAACGCAGGGGCGTTCTGCGGGCTGTCGTTCCACTGCTCCATGATGTCGACCTCGCCAACCTCGACCCAGGGCTCTCCGTAGGTCCAGCTGTGACGGTTTAGTTCCGCGCTAGTGTTGTGATAAGCATAGGGGACTTACAAGGCAGGCCAGACACCGCAGGTGGGCGTCGGAACCTTTGTGAACCTCGCGATGAAAAGACCGTGGTCGTACTCCACCTTGGACTCGATCCGTACACTCGACCTCCCCTCATCACCAACGACACTGCTCGTCTCGGGCTTCATAAAGACGTCATCCCCGTCAACGCCCACGAGGCCCATCTCGGTGGCGTCGGCGCGGGTACGGTAGTTGACGTGGCCGAAGGTGGGGTCGGCGCCGGTGAAGAAGTCGAACTTGTCGAAGAAGTTGGTCTTGTCGTACGTCTCGGCGAGGCGCCACTCGGCAGCGGAAGCGCCAGCGGCGAGGGCGAGGGCGCCCAGAATCGCCTTGGTGGACATGTTTCAAGTTCCGCCAGGGAGGGATTAGAAGAGAAGGTTAGCTCCAGAGAGGATAGGTGTAGATAGAATGTGATATATTAAACGAGCGTGGTGACGTGCAAGTGGACGTCGACGGACGAGCAGAAGATGCTCAGAGGGGTCTGGGGAGACTGGGTTGCAGCGTCGGAGGGAGGACAAGACTCCGAGGAATGCTTGGGCATCGCCGCCTTATAAGGGGTGCCCTTATTTCGGTGAGAGACCGGGCATGCCGGGCATACCGTTGCCGCGGACGGCGCTGTGGCAGTGGATGGGATGCTCCCTTCGTATCTACCCCTGCAGACCGGGATCTGGAGGCAATCGACGGGGTGTAAGGCACCGAAACAGAGTGTCCTCCGGTGCCTACCATTCGCCCGTGGGACGGGGGGAGTGCAGTGGCGGGTCCATTGGTGAGTTTCTCCTATCGCTAGCGCTGCTATTCCCGGAACTATACATGATTTCCGAAACAAAGATAGTAATCGATTTTAGCCGAGCCCATGCGCAGACACCAATGGGACGCCAGGGGGATGGGGTGGGATTGCATTCCAGCCAACGCAACTCCACGACACCGACATCCAGCTGAGGTGGAAGCGGCTCTGGCTCAGCTGGGACGCTCCGGACACACTTAATAAGGCGCCTAATACCACAACTCTGCCCAAGTCTGGACACCAATGAACTGATGGTCGAAGCCGGTGGTAAGGATGGGGCGCCGATAGACTACCGCCTATCAGTACTGGGATCTGTGACCACCCCGGACCTGCATGGATCGAACAACAACAACGACGACGACGACGACCTCCTGAACCAGTGGGTCGAGGGGGAAACGAAGGTAAGGCGAGTGGGCCGGATGCAAGCGAGCATAGGGCCAAGCGTGGCTGAGAACCTGTCGAAAGACGACGTCGGTCGTGAGATGTTACGGGTGGCCCCACCCGTCCTTTCCATCTCCGGGCGGGCGCTGGTCGTGCCTGCATCGACCGCTCGGACGTCTGCGCGCGTATGGAAGGCGCAACCTTGGCCATTGCTCCCGGGTTCTCTCAACCGCCGCTTTGTCACATTGATAAAGAAAAAGAAAGAAGCTTCAACCCAGGGACATGTCACGTAAGCACGTCGATTCGCTAACAGGCACGAGGGGGGAAGTAGGACCAGCGGCACTGCCAATATTGGGGGTTGCTTGCTTTATCGGCCGATATGAGACAAGGGCCCCCCCAGCAAAGGTCTAAATATTGGACGGAGTGCAGAAGGTTCCACGGGGGATGGGCCCCATTCGGAAGGGACGACCCGTGCGCTTTGGGGCAGGAACCAGGACATGGGAGGCAGGGGCGACTCTATCACCCGAGGGATACCATGCAATGGCTAGAATTGGACGTTTGCAGTGGACCACTGATTCAGGCGAGGAAAGCCGAAACGAACGTCCGCGAATAGTCAGTCTTCGTCTCTTTTCTTGACGTTTCAAACCTGGAGCTTCCCGACCAATAATGTCGCCCTGCTGCATCTCCGGAGCCTCCTGTTGGTCTCCACTTTCCTATTCCGGCGGGGGCGAGCCGCCTTCGGCAACCGTCCGGATCTGCGTACCGCCTTGCGTGCGGAGCTACCGGATCGACGATCGACGACGGGTGACGGGAACGTCGAAAGATCGGATAACAAGGCCCTTTCTTCGCCCGCCGAAAAGGAACCAAAGCGTTGGCAGCCGCGTGTCGTTTTTGGAAACATTGTTTTTATTTTCTCCGCTGGCAGATTTAGCATGACATTACGCGAGATTTGGTGGCGGAGCTTTATTGGCGAGATTATGGATTATCTCGAGACGGGAATCAACCCATGAGATACGCAGCAGCAGGGGACTAAAGGGGAAGAAAGAAAAGATATATTAAGAGACGAAAAAGAAAGATGTTTGAGTCTAATACACGAAAGGCCGATTCCCAACGTTTTCTGTTATACCAGTACCCCATTCCCCCCTTTTCCCCCATCTTTACCTCTATTCCCCTGACCCCAGCCCGTGGACCGTGGAACCATTCCCATCCAACCAAGCAAACCCGATGAAACAAAGAACCAATCATACAAGAAAGAAATGATTACTATTACAACAGGGAGTTTCGAAAATCACCGGAATCCCCTTTTTGCCCCAACCCCCCAACGAGCCAGATTAGGGTCGACGAGACAAAAGGGATGCCTATACGAGGCTCAGTTCTTGGTCGGCACGCTCTGCTGCTGCGTCTGTTCCGGCGCCTTGGCCTTGCGGCCCCTGTCGTCGCTCTCCTCCGAGTCGTCATCGCTGGGAGGGCGGCTGTCCATTTCCCTGCTGCGGCTCTTGGTCATCTAACACCACATGTTAGCAAGTGCTCCCCCACGGGCACAGCACGGCACCAGACGTAAGAAGAAGAAAGAATGAAGAAAACTCACCCAGCCCCTCACACCCCCGATAAGCCCAACAGCATACCCCGCCACAAAGTCGTTCATGCCCGGCCCCTGCAGCCCGGGACTCCTCACCGCAGACACGGGCGAGACGGTCCCGCTACCACCCTCGCCACCGTTGGCCGCCAAGGGGTGGCGCGCGGGGCTCTGGGGCCTGCTGGCGGGCCAGAACTGCCTCAGCTCGCGTGAGAGCTCCTGGCCCGTCGTGGACCAGTTGGTGCGGATGTTATCCCGCAGGTCCTGGACGTGGCGCTTCAGGTCCATCTCGTTCTTCTTGAGCCAGCTGACGTTTAGCTCCTGGCGGGAGGCGCCGCGCTTGAACTGGCGGGCGATGTACTTTTCGTAGTCGCGGACCACCCTGTGCGTGTGTCTGTTAGTTGCCGTCCACAGCAAGGGCGGGAGGGAGGTGGGGGAAGTAGAAGGGGGAAAGGGAAGGGGCAGCTTACCTAGTGATGATGCCCGTCGTGCTGACGCCCTCCGTCCTCTGCGTAACAAGGAACTTGCCCGCCTCCTTG
The DNA here is from genome assembly GCA_025503055.1 of Sordariomycetes sp. B11D1. NCBI lineage: Eukaryota > Fungi > Ascomycota > Sordariomycetes > Sordariomycetes sp. B11D1. The sequence continues at coordinate 112,754 of JAMFQS010000076.1, read as the reverse complement.
ATCGGCGCGTAGATGTCATCCCCCTCGGCGGCCCCGTACGGCAGGTCGTCGTGCGCGACGTAGTCGATCTTGTGCTTATCGAGGAACTCCGGGTCGACGATCCAGGGGCAGTCCTCGATGACCTCGTCGACCCACTTGCAGTGGCGGACCGTCTCGGCGCGCTCGGCGCCCGAGAGGACCGTCAGGCCCTTGCGCATGTGCGTCTCGCGGTCGCCGGTCACGCCGACGAGGAGGTAGACGTTGGGGAAGGCCTTTTTCGCCTGCTCAAGCTGGCGCATGTGTCTGTGTTCCGTCAGTAGGGTATTCGAAAGGGAAGAAGGAGGTATTATGCTCTGGGCCTAGAGGTGATGGACTCACCCAAGGTGGAACAGGTCAAACACGCCGTCGGCGTAAACCCGTATGGGCCTCCCGACAGGCGGCGGGTTCGTCTTGTACCCTCCTGCCGGGTCCGTCACCTTGCCTAGCGGCGGCGGCGGCATGTGGTCCCTCTCCCTCTCCCTCCCCTTGCGGCTCGGTTTCCTCCCCACGCGGTCCGCAATGTCGGCGCTCGCCTCGGTGGTGTCGCTCGGCTCGCCCGGGTCCCTGGTCCGCGCGTCAGAGTCGCCCCGGTGCCTCTTGGCCGGGTTGCCCTCGGCGTCGGGCTCGGGCTCCGCGGCGGGCGTGACCTCGGCCGAGGCGTCGCGCGAGGGCGCTTGCGAGGGCTCGGCGGCGGCGATCCGCTTGCGCTTGGTGGAGGGGGAGGTGCTGGTGCTGGGGGGCATTGTGGTTGTGGTTGGGTTGATGGTGTTGGGTGACGTAGCGTTGTGCAGGACGAAGCCCGGTTTCTAGTCAAGGTCGAACAGGTTAGCTGGGGTTGGGATATCAGGCGTAGGAGTGACGGCATGGCGCAGCCGACTGGCGCACCGGGCCGGAGAGGGCCTACATACCAAAGGTTACGCCGGGGCTCTAATTCACGGCAACGCTTTCGATAAGGCTGATGGAAACTGGACGGGTTGGGAGGTGTCTGCTCAGGCGGACGTGGCGTTTTCGCGTCGGGGTGGATCTGAGCGTCGTGCGATAGTTGCAAGGATTGGGGTTGTTGCGCAAAAAGCTAGCCGCTCCGGGTTGGTTCGGTTACGTCTTTTAGACTTTCCGTCACTCGCGTCTTTCGCAACGACTGTGAGCTCCTAGTTCAGGGAAGCTTTGCTAGCTCCGGACTCTCGGCCAACAAACAACGTATGGAGAATCAAGAATTCCGTGGTTAATTAAAACTTCCGAGGAGGGTGGTGGAAAGGACCGGAGCAGGGGAAAACACCGAGCTCCCGAGGACGCGAATTAGGGGGGGGAGGAAAAGAGGAGAATGGGATGGGGCCCGGAACTAGCTCCAGCAGAGGGGATGACGATAAAGGGGAGAGAATCGAAACGGCGCGTTCGCCCGAGGGGAGGCAGATGTGGGACTCGAAGGGGGCGGGGGGAAATGAGCGTCAAAAAATTTCGGGAAACTTTGTTGGCCACACCGAGAGGGAGCCGCCCCTGCTATGGCGTCACACCTCCGTCCGGGGAGCCGAAGCGGGATCGACCGCGTCTCCTTCCTCTATTGGCACCAGAGCGCCCAGAAAGCCAGGACCCAACACTGCTACTGAGGGGAGGGGGACAAAAACGGTCGACTGTGCAAAAATTGGTTGTTCCTGGAGGGGGTCGAACCCTCGACCTTCGCATTCCTCGTCATATTATCCCGTGGATCGGAAATAATATAAGAACGACACGCTAACCACTGCGTCACAGGAACATCTGGTGTCAGGAGGGACTACGTTGGACGCTTTACAGCTTCCTGGACGGGTGGCGTTTCCCGAAACGCGGGGGGAGGGGGGGGAGGGGCCGAAACGATGGTGAAGGGTAAGGCGACGAAACAAACTATCGCTCGCTAGTCTTGTTGATAGTCTGGGGAAAGGCTCCCCGCGATTTTAGATGGTAGATGGGGTTGGGCTTCGTGACGGTAACGTACAATGTGGGTGGCAAGATGTGCATGGAACAAAAGGTGCGGAGGAAAGCGCGACCTCGCGTCCTTCCTTCCCTTGGCCCTCGCACCGAGCGCATCTACGTCCTTGCCCCGTGACATTCTCAGACTCATCGGCGGCTCGCCTAATCCATCCAGCTAACAAACTTCTCTTCTCCCCTCCTCACCAACCTCACCGGCACGCACTCGTCCGCCCGCATCCTCAGCGTTAGCCCCGACCTTGCGCCGTCAATCATCTCCCTGCACCGCTCCTGCGCCTGCATATAGACGCCCTCCATGGCAGCCCTGTCCATGTCTTCTACCGCACCTTCAGCGTCGTCTACAAAATCGTCGACCGCCAACTCGATGGAAAACCGCTAAAAGATGACTGCCAGCGCCGCGGCGATCTCGACCTGCGCGATGCGCTTCCCAAGGCACGCGCGGGGACCCTCGGAGAAGGCGAGGAATGCGCCCTTCTCGGGCCTGAATAGTGGGCCCGGCTCGCCGTCCTCGTCCTCCGTGACGGCAGTCTCGGGCGTCTCGTCACCCGCCCGCGTGAACACGCTCTCCCCTGGCGCAAGCGAGTCGGGCGTGTTCTGCCCCCTCGTGCCATACTCGCACCCTGCCCTCGTCCTGAACCACCGCTCGGGAACATAGTCGTCTAAATCATGCTCTTTTCCAGAGATCCGACTCCTCCTCGTAGGCCAGTACTGCGGATCCCGGTGCGCCCGGACAGCAATGAGACTGACCTTTACGCCGGGGGGCAGCACCCTGGTCTCCCCGTCGACAGTCACGATTTGCGTGCCCTTTACCCGCTTAGGGATCTCGGTCACGGAGGGAACCTTCCGGAGCGTCTCGGACATGCACGCGCCTAGCATGCCCCCTAGAAGCGGCCCGATCTTCTCCTCGTAGCGCCACGTCGACGGGTCCGCGGCCCCCAAGATGCGGTCGAGGTCTCGCTGCAGCGCGCGTTGGGCCGGGGGGTTCGCGGCAAGTTCCAACAGCGTGAAGTGCAGCGCGTTGGCGGACGTCTCATGGCCCGCCACGAGTACGATGAAGGCGTTGCCGATGATGTCAGACGTGCTGAGGCGGCTCAGGACCCTGGGGTTCTCGTTTGCGTGCTCCCCGTTTGGAGAGGGGATGGACGAGCGCGCGAGGTGGCCCATGACGTCCATGCCCGGTGGGGGGTCCTCGCCCCGCGTTTGCTGCTCCAGCTTGTGGGAGAGGAGCTCGTGCATGTAGGTCTCGTAGTTACCGCGGGACTCGACCGCGAACCGGGCTCTCCGGGACGGGAGACGGCCTGGAAAGTTAGTTCAGCTACTAAAGGCGGAACAGGAACGAAGGAGAGCGCTGGGCGGAGGGACAACCTACGGAGCAGCCAGGAAGGAACGAGCAGCAGCAGCAGCAGCGTGTCTAGAACGCCCGCTATAGCGTCGACGAAGCTCATCGTGTGGCCGGCCGCCGGCTCTAGCGCGGTGTACTTGTGCAGCCGGGGGTCTGTTCCCCCAGGGAGCGCCTGGCCGGGCCATAGGAGCGGGACGCCGAAACCGACGGAGGTGATGATGTTGAGGGCTAACCTCATGGTGTCAGGGTCTACTGTCCTTATAGGTTTACCCCGGCCCCTTCCCTCGCCGTCCCCCTCCTGGTCCGCCATCCACTTTCCCACCATCCCCTCCGCCTGACTAGCCGCAGCCCCGAACACAAGCCCGTCCTTTCCCCCGAATGCGCCGCCCACCGCCTTTCGGTGCATCTTCCACACATCGCCCTCGGACGCCAGGATATTGTTGCCGAACTGCTGCAAGATGGAGTACTCGGCGAGGTCCTTGGGGAAGTCGGCGCGGCGGTGGGTGATCTGGCGGGCGAGCTCGGCGTTGGCAGTGAGAAGGGTTAGGGAGGAGGGGGTGGCGATGAGGGTTGGGTGGGTGATGGGGTGTGGGGAGGCTTTTGTGTAGGACCAGTCTTGGCGGAGGAAGCTTTTGGTGTTAGTGTGTGGTGGGTGAGAGGAGGGGAGGAGGGGTAGAAAGGAAAGGAGAAGACGGGATAAAAGGGGGAACTTACACGATCCAGCCTTCCCACCAGGGCTTTGGAAGACGCCTCACGAGGGGGCTCCATAGCCAGTAGAGCTTCGAAGCGAGGAAGTTAGAAGGCGACAAAGCTACGGCCATCAGCAAAACACCGACATCATAATGCAGGAAAACGGCACGGGGCGCGGGAGAAGGGGAGAACGCACGCGCAATGACATATCGGAAGCCACTCCTCTTTGCCGCCTGAATATTCGACCGCAACCCGGCGATTGCAGAGTAGACGCCGTACGCTGCGAGAATACCGGCGGCCGCCAGAATGGAGTCTGTCAAGGTCCCCATTGGTTCTGTGGTGCCGAGTGGTGCGCGGAAGATCCGGTTGGGCTCCGTGTTTGGCCGGGGCCGTTGTTCGGCGGGGGGTTCGGCGTAAGTATTCCAGGTGCGAGGCTCTCTACCCTGTAGGAGACAGGATTCGAGTAGGAGGGGAGGACGACGAGAGAGGACGCAAGACACGACAACTGACGCGGAACGACGAGATCACGCGGCCAGGAGGAGGGGACGACAGCGGTGAGCAAAACCGAAGATCCCTGCCACGCCCAAGCTTATCTAAAGGTTGTAATCTTGAGGATATGTGGCAGGCATGGGGTTTGTGATTCAAGTGTCGGGGTTACGATTGTTGTTCCCCGCTAGAGTCGGTCCACGGTTCTGGGGGGGGGTTCCGGGGTATCAGTGCGGGGGTGTTGGGAGGGGTTTGTTCACGGGCCGGGGGCCTTTGGCAGACATGGGGACTCGGGCCGGGGACAAGTATGGGTTCGGGCGGGTATTTGGGGTCGGGGCCGGGCAACCGCGAGGCGTTGCATTATGTGACGTCGAGGTTTTGGGAAGGCCCATATCCGTGCGCAGACAGCTCGGAGACGGGGCCGGGATCTGCAGAACGGACGTCTGCCGGCCGGGGGACTCTGACGGCCGCGCTAGCCCCCGTGGACCCTTTGTTGGAGGGCTCTTATCCCCTCGTCGAGTTCTGCAAGAGTGGCTTTCACTCCCATTGTGTGAATCCAACACCTTTCCTCCGTGCCGCATGCTGTTGCTCGGTCTTGGCACTGCATGCGACCGGGGTCACGAGTGTTGGCTGTTATATCACGGCCGCTATACCACACACCAACCGGACTGGCATCATCTCATTCCTTCCAAGCGTGTCATCTCCTCGTGGTCGGATAGACTCCCGACCCGGATGCCCCAAAGCGGGTTCCCATGGAACCTCTGTCAACTGGCTTCCGAAAGAGAGTGGCATGGAGACTCGTTTTCGCGCTGTGTAGGAACACCAGGGAAAGGAACGGGAAGGACTGGCGCGAAGGGAAGGGAGGAGCGCGCGAGCGGAAGAAGAGGCCGGCGGGGAGCAAGGCGAAGAAGGCGGGGCGCGACGACTGTCGGAGACGGAACAGGGTAGGAGTCTGGCAGATCCTTGGGCTTCCGTCCCATGCCCGCCGCGCCCTTCCGTGCCCCGTAGATGCCTCGTCACTTCCGCCAAAGTGAAGTCCCTCCTCTCCTCTCCCTTCCTCCGGCCCCTTTCAACCGCAGCAGCACGCGTTTCGAGACGCGAAAGACTAAGGCCTATGAAGAAAGTATATAGTGTATTATCCTATATATATCATAATCATTAATCCTCCAGACTCCCTAAGAGCTCACGAATAACCCACGAGCCCATGAGCTCCAAATCCTACCCCAGCAAGTCCAATCCATGGGCTAACCAGATCCAAACCGGGTAAAAAGTCCCAAAGTGCCAAAAAGTCCAAGTGTCCAGAGGGGTATATGCTCCATCAAACCGAAACGACAAAACAAAAAACTCCAATGCCCCCCGATGCCCAGATGACACTTTACACCTGGCTCCCCTGGTTCCAGCCGGGTCCCAACATCCAACGCCATGCATCGATGCAGGCCTTTTATCTCCCCTACTCCGGAATAAAAGAAACAAAAAAAAAACGCCCTTCTCTCCATCGGGGAGGTTGGGGGCAAGTGGGGCCTATGCCGGCCCAGGCTTCTCCCGCTCCCCAGAGCAAAGCCCCTGCGCCTCGGCCTCCCCCTCCGTCTCCGTCCCCTCCACCTCCCCAATCCTCTCGGGGACCCCCAAACTTTCCCTCTGCCTCTTCCTGACAAGCTCATCAGTCGTCAACTGCTCCCCTTCCCCCTCCCTTCCCCCCTCATCTTCTACCGCACCACCGCCCGCCTCCTCATTCCCTACTCCCCCGCCAGAACGCCTGCTCTGCACCCCGCAAGCGGGGTCAACGATGCCCTTTGCGCTGTGCGAAAGTGCCAGGAAGACGGGGTATACACCGGTGGTAAACTGCAGCACCGCAACCACGATGAACGCAAGCTGCACCGTGCCCCCGCGTACGATGATCGCGTACATCACAAACGGGAAGAACGCGGGCCCGGAGCCGCCCATGGTGATGAACGCGGCGGCCCGCTTCGTGCGCCTTCCTTGCCCTCTTATACCCAGGGAGAAGATGAGCGGCCAGCAGGGCCCCTCGGTCGTGTAAAGCAAGATGATGGGGATTGCGGCGAGGTTGGCGTTCGAGGGGCGGAGGACGACGGCCAGGATCGCAAAGACGGACGAGAGCGCGACGCACGCGCCCAGTATTGTCCGGGGCCGGGGAATGCGCGGGTTGTGGAGGGACCAGAAGATTATGCCCGCGACGACGAAGCGCGACGTCGCGAACGCCGACTGCGCGATGAGGAGGTAGTCTGAAATCGTAACCCCCAGCTCGTCGGGGGTCCCCACCATCTCGCTAAAGTCATGTGGCGCGTCGACGATATTCCCCTTCATTTCCGGCATGAGCGAGAGGACGAGGCGCCGGAAGAAGATGCTGGTGCACTCCTGCGCCGCCATGTAGGTCCACTGCGCCACGACCGCCAGTATCAATAGTATAGTCCGCAGCTGCAACTTGCCGACCCGCTGCATCGGGTCCGAGGGAAGTCTCCTCGACGCTCGGTCCAGTTCGTCGTCGTAGACCTCCGGCAGCGGCATGTAGTAGAAAAACAGCGCGAGTATGACACACGCGAGGGTGATGGCCAGGTACGTCCACTGCACGTTGATCAGCGTCATGGAATTCAGTTCCGCCGCCGGCTGAATCCCCACGAAGAAGACGCGCTGGGCCAGCACACCAGATACGACGCTGCCCACGCCCTGTACGCCCTGCGCGAGCATCAGGCGCGTGTCGGCGTATTTTTCCGGACCGCAGAGTATCATGAAGGCGTTGGAGCCCGTCTCGAGGATCGAGAGGCCGAAGCCCACGACAAAGTTACTCAGCATGAAGCCGCCGAACGAGTTGGTAACCGCCGACGGCCAGAATATTATCGTGCCGATGCCGTAGAAGCACAGCCCCACGATAAAGGTCACCTTGAACCCTCCAATCCCCTCCTTTCCCTGCTTGTTCTTCCTCGGCGTCCGATGGTGCTCGTCCCGGCGGAGTATCCACTCTCCCACCAGCAAGGGACCGAAGAAGTACCCCCCGCCGAAGTACGCGCTCGTCAGACCCAGCGTCTGCGCGTGCGACATGCCCGCCACGAACGCGACGGCATTGTTGAGCGTGTTCAACAGTCCGTACGACACACCCCACAGAAAGAACAGTATCGTCACCGCCGTGCAGTACTTCCACGACTCGCTCACGGAGCACTTCAGCATGCTCTTGGGCTTTGCCATGTTGACGAAGCCAAAATATATGGCGTTCTCCTGCCGCGACTGTGCAGATGACAGCGTCCCCGTCAGCGTTGCCAGCGTGTCGGCGCGGTCGTAGTCGCCGGGCGTAAGCGCGGGGAGCTCCAGCTCCGCGTACGGATGGTGCATATCGAGGCTGGCGCGCGACCCGCGCTGCGCCCGGTGCGATGGCGCAGGCGGCTGCACGCTTCGCCGGGACTCGCGCCCGGCCGACGCCATTACGTCGCTACCGGCACGGCTGTCCCTGATCCCCTGGCCATCGGGCTCCTTGTACGCCGACAGCCCCGAGCCGTCCGGGTCGATGATCATGGCTGGCAGGATCTTGATAATGAGGGGTTTCAGCGTCGGCACGCACGCGCACATTATGCCGACGTTGACCTCGACGGCGCTCCACATGAATGACAGCGATGCGTTGAACGAGAACTCTTGCTGGCCGCCGAAGCGCGAGTTAGGGTCCTCGGATATGGAGGTCGGCACCGCGGAGATGGCCTGCTGGAGGTAGTAGATACGGATGACGTCGACGATGGTGACGAAGATGCCGAGGCCGAACGTGAGCACGAGGATCGTCTTTTGCCGCGGGGGCAGCCGCATACCGGTCAGCACGGGGATCGGGAGGGCGAGGATCGCGAGGTCGGTGACGATGTTGACGGGGGCGGCGCAGATGAACTCGGTCAGCAGCGGAATGCACTTGCTCGACGTCTCGAGTGGCGACCACGCGGCATTGATGGGCCTGCACTGGAAGATGTTCATGAGGGTGAGGACGGTGCCTGCGAGGTTGACGACGCCGAGGGTGGCCCACGAGGCCATTCGAAGAACCTTTTGGGTATTTTTGGAGAGTCGGAGGTAGAATATTAGGATGCTCGTTTTGGTGGCCATGAGGGCCGGATTCTGGGCGTGTTAGACCGTCGTCAATTGAGAACCAGGGGGGTAACACCTACATATAAGACGGAAAACACATATTGACACCGCTGCAACGGACCCCAGTCGCCGTCCGCAATGTCCGCATCATGTCTTCCCAGCCCCTTGTGCGTCCCAAAGTCGATCGTGAACGACAGCCCAAACGCAAGGGTCCAGGCCAGGATCATGATCCGGTCATCCCAGCTCACGTTCCGTACGATAAGCCGGCGGCAGACCAGGCGCGCGGCCACAAACGTGGTGGCCAGGGCGAGGGTCGCCGTCGTGACGGCGAAGACGGCGGGGCCACGGTCCTCGATGCCTCCATCTTCTGTAGACATATCGGGGACCCGCGGTTGCAGAGCTCTCGTCGGTTCCGAAGCGAGACCCCACACGATGAGAGGAAGGTAGTGAGAGTGCTAGTCGAGCGGAGCGGAAAAGGGACAGGTCGATGACGGCCTGGTCGGGTTGTAGGTGGCCGGAGTTGGTATCGTCGGCTCGAGGGCTGCCATCGCTTTTCCGCGGCCGGCACGGGAGGCGGTGTTGTGACTTCGGCGTGGTATCGAATGTGTGCGTGCAGTGTGGATTTCGTGTCGGCGGCGTTCGTGTCGGTGAGGGCCTGGCGAGGTGGTCAGGCCGGAATGGCAAGACGCGGGTCCATGCCGGCCACGAGGCGGCCGCGAACGTAGAGGCGGTGTTCGAGGTCGTCGAGGTGAGCACGCGAGCAGGCCGAGAGGCGGTCGGGCCCCTGTTGTCAGTCGCCCGCTGTCTCGAGGCACACGAGACGGCAGTACCACAGTGGTCGCTCCACCGGTATCAGAGGATAGAGGTTATATCTGCGGGAAATGGTGCAAGCAGCGCACGCAACTGGACGCAAGAAAGAAAACTGACGTCGAAAATCGGCTAGGTCGCCCCAGGTGTGCGCGAATATTGGACAAGAGCCGAAGACAGCAAGTCCCTGTCCCTCAACCCGGACGAGAGAAAAAAATGGGTTCGTTCTGAGAGGGCGGCCGGCATTGGTCGGACACTGGCATGGAAGAGGCACAGGAGGCCCAGGCCGTGTAACGAAAATACGGGGCGAGGACCCGCACAGCAGGATCCGCGGGAGATTAGGCCGGTGGAGAAGGATATGCGCCCGCCGTTGGACGGGTGGCGTTCGCGGAGGCGAGTGGAGTCGCAGCAGCAGAACCGAGCCGCAGCGGGTGTCGTGTGCGAGGTTGGTCTGGACCTCTCGAGGTTTGTGAAGAGGCGGTGGACAAGCTTTTCTCTCGCGGGGGGTCCCTGTCGCGGGATCGGGACGGCGTTGGAAAGCGGTGGAATGGCGGTCTGTCCCGAGGCCGAGCTTACATGCTGCGCGCCAATGGAGTCGTCCGTCGGTGCCGGGTCGGGGCAAGAATCGTCATGGACCCAGCATTTCTCGTCCTTCGTTCCCCCTCCTCAAGCCGCTCAGGCCAGGCCGAGTGAGCGGGGGAGGGGAAGAGGGACTGACGGGAAGAGAGGTTATTGGCGACACAGCCGAGCCGAAGCGTGCTAATTCCGCCGTCCCGCAGAAAATATTGGAACCGGCACCGAGCAAAAACCTGGTAAATGCGCCCGCCGCGCCTCGATATTTCGGCAGTGGCGGTGATCGCTCGGGTCGTACTGATTCCCAGTTCGTGATCTTGGCCCGGACTTCTCGGGTCCGCCCACCGGTGGGGGTATTCTGAGGATGCCGCGGTCCTTTTAGCCGTAAAACCCCTGGTCCCCCTTCCCCGGACACGAGGGGATTGAGTTTCCCTCCCCGCGCGACAACGAGACCTGTGCGTGCTTTCCCCTCCATCCGATGACGTGGGGCGGGGCAAAGACGGCGGGCTGGAAGAGGTCATGCATGCGTGATCTGGCGCCAGCCCGGGAATCTCGTCTCGGAAAGGTCTCACCGCCAGCTCGCACCTCGTCCCAATGACTCGGGGGTCCTTTGATTCTCAGTTTCCCCTTCGCGGCCCGGCTGCTAGTCGGCACAGAGAGTGTGTCGGAGCGGCGTTAGTAGCCACCTTTGATCCGTCTTTTTGATGCCGAAACGTGGCGTTCGCGGCGAGCACTCGATGTGGTAGGTCCATCCCGCCCACGCGCAGTGCCAAGTTGTGGCCAGGCCAAGGTGGGACAAGGACTCGAGTGACAGTCGGGCCAAGCCTCGGGGCAGGGGGCAAGGAATTAGCGTGGGGCGGCCGGAGGGGGGAAGTCCTGCCTTGTAGTGGGGGTCATTGGCATCTCTAATCCGTGCTGCTGGGTCGGTACGAAGGGGTTCACCGACGGCCATGTGCCATCAGCAGGAAGCCAAGTCCGACCCTTTCCCCCCCGTTCCTCATGCCGATAAGAGGTCGTGTCTGACCAGAGAATCCGTCACCCGCGAAGACCCGCAATCACGAAGAAAGAAAAAAAAAAAAAAAAAAAAAACTGACCCGCAGCCGCCTGAGCCAACCAGACCGCCAGAGCTTCGATCCCGGCATGCGGGTGGAAGCACAGGCAGTAGTTCCACGGGGCTAGGCAGGGAAATGTCACCGGCGCCCGCCAATGCCATCCCAGAGAGAATTGCTTGTCGGTTGTCAGAGTGGAGGAGGTCCTGCCGTGGCGTGATTGGGCGGGATCCAGAGCTGGGCGCGGGGGAAGGAAGGCGCGGCTCGGCCCTGAGAGTCGGCATCTCCCCATAGGGGGCCTTGCCTCGAATGGCTTACCTGGGATGACGGTGTGGCTCCTTCCGTCGGATTGGTGATGCTCCGCGGATCACATGTTCACTGCTGTACGAGGAATACCGTCACTGGTTGCTCGTGATGAGGCCTACGGTTGGGTCCAGGGTCACAGTAGGTTTTTTTGAGGCACCGCCGTCATCATCTGTCAGGACCTCGCTTTATCGGTGCCGAAAATCCAACCTCGTCATCGCCCGTCATCACCAACACCACGTTCTCCATTGGAAACTCGGGACGTGGAGCTAGTGGAACGTGTTGTACATCCTCGGGCTCGTCTGCTTGTCGGTTTACAACAGTCCAATTGGCACTGGTCCAGTGCCGGCCCCGCCCGTTCCCTCCGTCCTTTTCCGCCTCGATTCCGTGGAAGCTTCCGCGGGAAAATCGTGAACCTACAGACATCCTGTGCCCAGTCACCCCCACCCTACCCCCCGTACCCGACGACATGACAAGACATCGAAAAATCCTTCGGTCTCCTCCAAAGCGTTGATAGCCCGGCCTCACATCTTGCGAGACGCCGAACTTGGCCCCCGCACCTTTCAGGCCCTGAAATCCCGCAACGGGCGATGCGTCTCGGCCCGGCGTCCCGTATCCATCTCAGCCTGGTCTAGTCACTCCTTCATGCGGCCCAACGGACAACAAGCCCGGGCCTTGATACTTCCCGTCTGGAAGAGCGGTCGTCTCTTACCGTCCATTCCCTCTCGTGCTCATCCCTCTAGTCCCCGAGCTTACATGGGAGAAAGTCTCAAGCTTCCAGCGATATCCGCGCGGAATTGACGGGAATATCCGGATGTCTCGGGCATGGGTACCGAGCGTCTAGACGGACGGCGCGGGAGGTCCAACCCCGCGCTGGACCCCAGCCATGCGCCTTGATCTGTACACCATGAGCTGCATGCCGAGAACTAGCAACAACGTCGAAAACCAGCTTCATCGCGTAAAATCAAACATCATACACAAGCAATTGTAAAAGTTTAAAACGCCATGCTATCACCAAACTCAAGTCGTCCATCCATCAGTCATGACCTCGTTTCCATCATCTCCAGGATGTCCCATAGTATACAGCAAAAACATCTAAACCGTTATCCGCAACCCTGCATCATCCCCAGCTCCCTGCCGTCTCCTCACATGGACTCTCAAGATCTCTCTAGGTCTACCGCCCATGCCCCTCGCCCCCCAAGAAGAAATCAAACTCCATCCCCTGTCCCTCACCCCTCCGCCCCTCATTCTCCGCAAGCTGCTCCAGTAGCGACAAGAACGGGTCCTTCTCCTCGCCGCTAGCCTCCGACGTGCCAACCGGGATGCTTCCCTCCCTCCCCATCGCGCCGCTACCCACGCTCATGCCAACCCCAGCCCCGGCGCTCCCGCTGTCGCCGTGCCCCTGACCGGGCCACGAGCCCGCGCTGGTCCCAAACGTGCCGGTTGACATGGCGTCAAACATCTCGTAGCCTTGCGATGCCATCCTGTTGCCTGCGTTAAAGCCGTACGGGAAGTGAGCGCCCGACATGGGGGAGACGGGCGACGTCTGAGACGGCATGAAGCCCTCGGGGACCATCCCGTGGCCCATATCTATCTGGGGCTCCATCCTCATGTCCGGCATCTCGTTGTGCGCTCCCATGGGGCTCGTAATCATGGGCGACGGCGGAGGCGGCATGCCCGAGAACGAATGGCGATGGGGCATTCCCGCTCCCCGCGGGCTACCCCCCTGTCCTTGCATAAACCCCGCGAGACTCGGCCTCCGCCCCGACGGCGCTGTATTCTTCCTCTTCACCCCCGCTCTAGCGGCAGCACCGTCCCCCTCCCTCGGTGCGTAAAGATCATTCCCCGTGTACGAATCCGCCATGAAATCAACCGTGACATCCACAAGCGACAGGTTCGCCGCCTCGAACTTAGACCCTTGCTCCCCCATACTCGCGTACCTATCGAAAAAATCCTCGAGCTGGAACGCAGCCGGATACCCCGCACCACCGCTCGCCGCCACCGACGATACAAGTTCCGAATGCGCGCGGCACATCTCCTGGAGCGTCTCTCTCTGGTGCTGCACGCTTGCCCAGGCATACCTCAGCTCGCTTAGCTGCTGCATCTCGCGCGAAAGGTGCTCCGCCGACGACGCAAAGACGCCTGTTCCCGGGCCGGCGCCGCTCTTGTGGTACTGCGCGCCGTGGATATGCACCGTGCCCGCGGTGCAGATGCAGTATCCCACAAACTCAGGCCACTCGACCGTCCCGGCGCGATTCCCCAGCTCGACGAGCTCGGCTATCGAGTTGGCGTGCAGGAAGCAGAGGTTCGTGGACTCGATCTGCCAGGACTGGTGCTGGCCTGTTCCAGAGAGCTCCGAGAGGTCGATGGGGAGGAAGGGGCGGTAGATGAGGCAGTAGATGACGTGGTAGATGAGCTTGCTGAGGACGAGGACCGTCGAATCGGCCTGGCCGAAGAGGGCCGTCGGGTCGGAGAACAGCTCGTCCGTTCCAGAAGCCCAGGTGTCCAGGTCTTGCCGGATTTTGGAGAGAGTGGACAGTGAGTGCCAAGGGAAGTGTGAGTCGCCCTTTACGCCTCCTGCCGCAAGGTACCTGTTAGTAACGTCGAGTATGCGCGTGATGTCGATGAGCAGGCCTGTGCTGCCCTGATACTTCTTGCCGCTGCCCAGTAGATACTGTAGGTTCGACTCTGGGTTGAAGAATTCCCCCTCGATAGGAAGTGACGAGTGGGGTGGCGACCATGAGGGTAGCCTGAGGAGGATGGCCTTGTCAGAGATGAGTGACGGGCGCTTCGATCCGCAGGCGAGGAACCGGTCTAGGAGGTAGCAGGTCCAGAACAGCCGCCGCCTTACATCCCTCTCGACCGGGGTGATTCTCGCATGTACGTCGACTTCTCGGTGAATCTCCAGGGCCGTCGCCATTCCGACCGCATTTGCTGTTTGAACCACCGTCAGAATCATTCCAATCTACACAGACGAGAGGAGCGGGGAGTGTTGAAGCATACTCATGGCCATGTACGCCTTCTTGCCCTTCCCAGCCGCCGTGAAAGCTACAACTAGTAGAAGGAGAGCTTGTAAAGCATCAACGGAAGGTTCATCGATATCTAGCTCCTTTCTTGACATGGCGGCATACTCCTCGCTCGACTTTACGGCTGCGCGATATCCATTGGGATGGATCACGAACCTGGTGTTGTTAGTATGGTAGTCGCCCGAATTCCGATGATTGGCGAACCTTGCAGAGACGGCAAATATCGCATGGATCAAAAAACCCGGCACCTGGTTGAGTTGAATCCTTTGTCGTACCGAGGATTCATCGAGGATATAGTAGGGCTTTGCATGAAACCGCGTGAAATACGTATCTAGAAAGACCTCGGCTGGTATCGGCGAAGCAGTCCTGCAGATGCCTTTAGAAAGCGCTCTCAAACTGGTATGAAGCTGCACCCAAGCGTCATTGGGGGGATGCCTTACCTTTCCGGAGCTGGTGAGAATAGCGCAGGCTCATTCCCGTCTGCTGCCCGATTCGTGTTAAGAGCCGGCCTCTTGGGCTGCCTATCACTCTCCGATTCTGCTGGTGTTGCGCCGCTGGCGGGGGATTCTTGATTCGCATCCGGCGTGGAAGGCGTTGTGGGGGAATCGGCATTCTTTTCTTTGAGCTTCGCTTCCAGCCCATCGACTCGCTTCAGGAGGGCTTCTAACACGTCCGTCTTTGGACCTCGTTTCTTTGGCACGGCGTCTAGTGCGGGAGCTCGTGTAAGTCACTGGCATGTCTTCGTCTCCAGTCTCAGATCTAACCCCAGGACGTACCATAGATACAGGGGCACTGGAAGACCTGGCAGGCCTCGCATGAAGGCCGGAGACGGTTGCACTTGATCTTTGATACCAGAATTGTTAGGTCACTGAGGCCCAGTGTAATATCTATTACCCCCGGGCACTGCAAACCTTTCGCTTGCGACACGATTTGCAGTTCATCGACTCCCGCGGCTCGTTGCTCATCCGCCGCGACGGTAACCGCTCAATGCCGACTTGCGCTCTGGGTATCGCCACCGGATACACGCCCCCCATGGGGGATCCGCTCATTGGAGGCCCGTTCATTGGTATGAAGAGTGAAGCGGTCATGCCGGATCAGAGGTGAAAGGCCAGCGTCAGGATGTGAAGTCGTGACGGATCGAGTGCTGTTGGCCCGGGGCCGGTATGGTGTTGGAGGATGACGACGAGCTGGAGGTATCACTAATAGAGAACAAAGAAGAAAAGGAGCCTCGAAGCGACGACGTCTCATGCATATAAGAAAGGGATATCGGAAGACTCCTTAGCCACGAGGTTAGAAAGGCGAGGTGGAGGCGTGATGGTTTTGTAATGAAGCAAGACACACCCTGGGCGTGAAGAAGGATGCTGTGGGGGGGGGGGGGGGGGGGGGAGTGGAAAGTAACCAGGGTAGGTTATTACAAATCATGGGTCATGGAAGCCGTGGCCAGGTACGTACACGGCAGTAAGA
>JAMFQS010000076.1:48137-96953 GCA_025503055.1 Sordariomycetes sp. B11D1 | reverse complement strand
GCCGGCGCCGCGCCGGCGCGCCGCCCCCCCCCCCCCCCCCAGTGGATAGTAACCAGGGTAGGTTAGTTCCAATCCTAGGTCATGGAAGCCGTGGCCATGTACGTACTCGGCAGTAAGATGAGCAACGACCGTGCGCGGTCGAGTCGGACCAGCTGATACTGCGGCCGAACGGCCCTGTCGCCTGCTTGGAGTAGCTCCGACGACTGTGGGAGAAAAGTAAGAAGACGACAATTCAAACGTTTAATGGAGGGTGGCGCTCTGGGGAAGAGTACCCGGGGTATGGAGCACTGAGGGGACGGGGTAGCACTCGGGCCTTTGGACGGTGAGGGGAAGACACGCGGAGAGAGAGGCACGCTAACGCTATTTGACGAGCCTGGCATGACTGAACGGGGGAGCGGAATAAGGTAGCTTGGCAGCGGCACCGTCCTGGGTAAGACGGTGCTCTGCATGAGGTGTGACTGTGTCTTCTTGCTCTCCGGTACTCGCACGCATTCGTGTGTAGATGAAGCGGGAGTATGAAGGGAGGCGTGCCGATGCCTCCCCAAACCATGAAGGGGATATTAACGACAAGGGTTGTGGCGATGCCGATGCGACTGTACACATGGCGAGACGGCGAGGAGGGTGAGTGGGAACCGCCAGCCATTGGCTAGCAAGGGGGGGGGGAGCTTGTGCGGCTGCAGGGCGGGAGGTACACGTCTGGGGTTGGAGTGGAACGTCCTCAGGTGTCGGCGGGCCCTTTCGGGGAACGAGCCGAGAACAGCGACCCTTCCGAGCGATGCGCTGGCCTCGTGGATTGTGACGGGAGGGCGGATGGGACCGACTGACGGCATGGCGGACCAGGGGAGCACTGGGCCTGTTTGCACGACCAGAGGATCCTCAAGGCAAATGCCGGTTCGGCGCCTGTGGAGGGGCCGAGTGTAAGCCGCGGTTCGGGCGGCATAGACCATCTCTGCCTTTTAACGCCCGTCCAGAGGGGGCAGGCGGTCCTGCAGGAACAGTCAAAGCGAGGCCACGAAAGCATCAGTAGAAGGCGGATATCCAAGCCGCGTGCTCCGATCCCTGCAATATGCGGAGATGATAAAGCCTGAGTAATCCGGAGACACGGGACGACAGATGATTCCACGAGGCAGGTGGAGATGCCACTAGAAGCAGTTGAGATGGGATCGTCGTTGGTGACTTTCGGAAAATGGAGCCGAAGTAGGTAGTTGAGCGGCGCCATGAAAAGCCGAGGCGAGCCAGGATGAGATGAGATGGCCGGGCTGCGGGACAACAAAGTACCGAGTAGGGAGGGAACGAACAGGAAGGTACCGGGGTGAATCTGGAGCCGCTCACCCCGCGGGGCAAGGGCGTGGCCTGGGTATGGGGAAGTCTTGGCCCATTTTCCGCCCAAGACAGGCGCTCTGGAGTCTCGGATGATGGGACAGACGACGTCCACTTTTGCGGCACTGTTATTGCAGGCTGAGCTGGCCTACAGTGGGCTGAGATTGATGAGATATGGTCAGAGAAACTATGGTTGTCATGGAAGGTCGATGCCCGTCTTGTTCAACTGCTATCCATTTTCGCGTGTCAGTAGTAGCTGCTGCGATATCGATGGTTCCGTGAGAAGGGCGGGGAACCGCGTCGCGCAGTGTCATACTCCAGGTTCTCACCAGACGAGGCGGCTTCTCCACGCATCCCGACAGAGCTTCCGCGGCGGCACCTCAAATTAACCAGGAAGGACCAAGGTAGTCTCGCCTAAATTGACGTCGGGAAAGGTTCCAAGTCACCCGCTCTCGCACTTTCCCACAAGGGAAGTGGGCCCGGTTTCAAGGCGGGGGTGTCTCACGCTCACACGCGGGGGCGCCCCTTCCGCCGCGCGATTGGGAAATGGGAGTCCTTTTCCTTCCAGACAGGGCCGCAAGGCAGGCGCGTCCGTGTTGCGGAAGTAACCGTTGGTGTGTGGTGTACTGTGACCACGCCCGCACGAGACGGGCTGTCGCGGGCCCGAGCTTCGCAGCCGTGGCAGCGGTAACGAGAGTCATGTCTTAGCCCCCAACGATCCGCGTGAGTGGTATCAGCGTCGTACCATTATTCTGGAAGGAACATTACGGGTATTAAGGCACGAGGCGAAGCGAGATGCTGCCCGTGGCGATCGCGGCAGGAGTCATTGAGCACACGGCGGCCGGGGTGAAGAGACAAGGTAACAGAGTACACTGATGAGGTCCAGCGAGGAAGGCATAGAAGGTCTAAGTATGTCACTGGCCAATCTTGGGTGGCTCTTGCCGCTTGGGCTGCGAACTGTGGGGCGTCACTTACCGCTTTTCGTCCGATCTTGTGCAGGAGCGACGGGTAAGCTGCCTGAGGACATCAGGTTGTCCATAGCCGGGCCCTGTCCTACCTGGGATGCCCAGAACATGTCCGCAACGCCGAGCTTCCTTCGCCCTGGCTTCGGTATCTCGAGCCCAAGCAGGCAATACAGTCCCAGCCAAACAATGTCGAAGATCATCTGTCAAGGAGCTTTTAGTGGATCCAGATATCCGGCAACGATCATTCGTGCGGCAGGACAATACCCCGCACCCCACTGTCCTACGATCCAGCCCCACAGGTACGTCTTGAGGGTCCAGGAGCACATCCTGCGGGTTTGTATCTTCGGAAATTACACAACCTTGTGCCTAACGTCTCTCTCTCGCATCTGGCGAGCCCCTGTCCGACTCCAAAGGGAGCCATTTTGACGCCTCTTGCTGACACAAGACGCGCTAGTGCAAGGGGTAGTTTGAACGATGGCAAGGGTGCAGATGGATGCTCGACTTCGTCGCGAGACCCTGGGCTCGATCAACGCTTCTCTACACCTATCAACGGGCGCAAGTATCAACGGATGTAGCAACTTGTTTGACTACGTTGTATCCGTACTCTGCAACAAGCAACGGCTCTCACTCCCGCCTTCCAGAAAAAGTGGAGAAAACGTGGACTTCACACCGCACTGAACGGGTTCAAAGACTGGCGACAGGCCGCCGAATAATATCACAAGGAACGCTCTCCCGAGAGTTAATACACCCCTTCGCCAGGAGTTATGTTGTATGGTACTCGGCGATTCCCGGTGATGGTTCTGAAGCGGAATCTGGTCGCTCGGTAATTCGCGGCTTGAGGCCTGCGGCGACGTACAGTCGGCCCTGACATCCACACCGGGTCTTGAATAGCAGCTCGATGTGGCCGGGGAGCTCACACCCTCTGCATTCACCAGGCACTCTACGTCACTTGACGCCATGATGTCGACCTCGCTTCTGCCGGCTAAACACTCAACCCCACACACGCCACACGGACGCCAGCAGAATGCTCTGCTGGGTAGCATCCGCAACACCCAAAGCTGGTTAGGTCACCTCCCAATGCCGCCGATCTCTCCCGGAATCGGTAGGACTCGACCTTCCTGGTGATGGGGGTTTTACTGATCCGCAGGAACAGGCAGAATCCGGTCTGTGCACGCTTCATACTGTAAGTCCGTGGCCTCTTCCAACTCGTCTCTGCGAGGTTCGTAGCCGGCTCAGCTGGACAACCATATTTCGGAAAATAAGAGCCTCTCAATAAGTCTTACTTGACTCGACGAACATAAAATGCCTTCTTGTCGATGGACTGACGTTGATGGCAGCTTTCCGCCGCACCACGTCCTCTTCATCATGGCCGCCACTCACCGCCGAGCCAAGTAACTTGACTGGGCCCAGTTCCGATCCGACGACGCCGCTTTAACGAAACCCGGCACATGGCCCTCAATCCCGACAGGACCTACCCTGGTCATTGGGCCGTCCTTGGCACTACAAGAACCGTAGTTGCCATGGTAGTATCCGTCATTTCACCTGGTCAGAGCTGACCAGGAGTCCCCCGCCGGATTGGCATCCAGCGCCTGATCTTACATTTGATGCGAACAACCCGAGGCCGGTCATCCAGACTTGGTCAAGTGTGCGGCAATTGCTCGATGTTTGTCGACTTGACCAAAGAAGGCAGCGCGCCTTGGCACTCGCCTCTCGTCGACCATTTGACGCCACAATCGAGGCTCAGACACTGGCGTGATGCAGCTGGATAAATCGGGTGCCGAGGGGACTCAGATGGTATTTGTTTTGCTCACCACAGGCACGGCTTAGCCTATTTCGACCAGCGTATCTGGATCCGTGGATATGGCATCCCTGGTCCAGGTTGTTCTGCGGTGGCTATTACCTTGTCTATATCCTGACTGTTAAGGGTCGCAAGTGCTCTTTCCCAGAACTACTAGTTCACAAGCAAACCAGACGCGGGGACTGGTTCCAGATGCTCCATCAGTCATCGCTGGACAGGTACACCCGCCCACATCACTGTATAAGTGGTCTTTCGGTCCGACTCTCATCTGCCTTTGTCTATGCTTGCGGCTCGCACCTGTCTGTACGATAACAGTCATATATCCACTCACTCCTTTCCCGATGAGGCACCATCGCCGCCCCCTACAACGCGTTGACCCCGCGGGAGCCAAGAGGGCCGGGACCCGGTGCCCCACACCCTCCCGCTTCGGTCCCTTGCTTAGCGCCGGGGATGGCTGTCAGAGCCCCGCCCTCGACGATGGCACCGCTCCGCCTGCCACCTCGCTTGTGCGGATCTTGGAGCGCGGACCGTCTGGTCACGATTTCAGTCTCGTATCCGTATTCCTCGCGAGTGGAAGGTCTTTTACGCGCCAGCAAGCCAGACGACGTGGGTCTTGACGGTGCTACTGCCACGGCGAAGCACCATGGATGGCCAGACGGCGCGTCGATATAGACCACTGCAACCCTCCGCCTGAGGGTCAACTCCACACCACGGTCCCGCGTCCCCACAAGCGTGAGTGTCACTCTGGTCATTTTAGGCTATCCCATCGGCAGTCACCTTCTCCTCCCGTTACCTCCGAGAACCCGCTACAGCGCCGTACCTAGGTTTTCATGTGGAATCATGGATACCACCCCGGATACAGAAACCCCGGATGGGAAGGGGGAGGGAACGCGCCGCCGATATCAAGTGTCGTCCGTCAGCGGAATCGTTGAGAGGATGCTGGTGGGCCCCAGCGGTGCCGACTCTTGGCGCATCTCGGGTCTGGTGACGATTCATATTTTTGCGGGCTTTTGAGTCCCTGTACCTTGCTGTTCCCACCTTCGCCGGGAGCCAAGATGTAATACGTCGCATATTCGACCGCAGCGGGTTAGTTGCCGCTCAAGGATTCGTCGGTGGGTATTCTTCATTGCCTTGCATCTCCGCCGTTCCATCGCCTTCATTCGCATCGCAAGATGTAAGATGTAACCGGGGTGCTCGGGGTATCGGGAAGCCTTCGCGTCTCGGGCGCCGGTTCTTCATGTGGCGGTAGTGTGTCATGCAGGTGATGTTGCCGGCAAGGCCGGTAATCCGGGGAGTTGGGGGCTATTTCCCGGGGGGGGGGGGGGGGGCGGGGACAGATGGTGGGGACTGGGGGGTTGAGATTACGGCGAGCCCTATGGATAGGGGCAATTAGGAGCGTTCTCGATAGGGGAGGAGATCTTCGGATGCGTCCGGCGTGTGGCAGGGGAAGCGCATCCGGATCTGCTGAACCGAGCTTTGACCGGAGATCGCTTCGGGATTCACATCGACAAGCGTCACGGCGAACTGACTCTGTACTCCCGATCCTAAACTCTCAGATTACATGCATCATGAAGCACCCGAGTCACATTCCTCTCTGTGGCGATTTTGCCCCAAAAAGACCAATCAAGACGGCTATCACCTCTCCTTCACCTGCATAACTCATCATCTGCCCAAGATTAAGGACCTCCGTCCCCCGATTCGTACAAGCATCGCTGGCACACACATATAAAAAAAAAAGTGGCCGAAACATCCTCCGTGTGGCGCGCAACGCGACTAGTGGTTGTGGTGGGGACGACGGGAGTATCGCTTGTGTCGCATTGACGGTTTTCGGGCAGGGGTTTGATCGGGTGGCGCTGATATCTCGGGATAGAGTTTCACGATGAGAGGGGAGGGGGCCGGGGTGAGGTCGCGCCGGATGGTGCAGTGGGAGGGGTCGGCCTTCGCCACGAGGCCTCTTCCTTTTTACGAGGTAGCTCGACGATACGCGGTCTGTCGGAGGATGCCGGCGTCTTCATACCGAGGCTCGGACGACGCCCTTCGTCGCACCCTTCTCCAAGAGGGATCTTCGCTCTGATGTCCTAATATAGCCGCTGATCCTTGAAGCCCCTGGCCCGCAGCGTTGCACCGTCGGCAGACGAGCCCGTTGAACGGACATGTCCCGGGCCGGCACGCCCATCCCCGGACCATGCGGGAGCTTGTCCCGGCGAATCACTCCTGGAGGGTACCTTTGTTTCTTACGTGGGGAGTAGTAGATTGCGGAGGGTCACGAGGGTTCACGAGGGGGGGAGGTCGAGGGGGCGAGGAGGCGAGGTTAGGTGCCTCAGCCACAATGCCTTTCTCGCCGGCTAAGTCCAGACGACGCGGGTGATTTTCGTCGTGTGCTCCGTGGGCGCCACGTGCCCCGTCCTCATCCCCGAGGGTGGCTTGTTTTGACGGTGAGTTGCCGGTAAGGTTGACTCGTCTCCCGAATCCCTATCCTACGTTGGGATAAATCCTGGTCCCAGAGACAGGATTAAGGGAAGCCGTTGTCTCGAGACGCCAAGGAACCTTGACGCTGGCGCCGGGAAAGACTCAGGGACTCAAGGTGGCGCTTTCTTGCGGGCTAACATACGCGGCGGAGGCGGCGCCCATGAGCCCTGCGGTGCGGGGTTGTGAGATTGGTGGCGGGTCTCGCGTCGTCACCGGGAAGATGCATCGCGATCCTTGACCATGAGGTGTGTTGTACTTGACTCTTGGTCACGAGGTGTGTTGCTCTCGATCCTTTGAGGTCCCGGTGTACTTCGTCTCTGGGCGGCCATCTCGGATACTATGGCCGCACTGATGATATGTGGTCTCTCCCTGAGCCATACTCACCTCGCCCCAGCGAGGGTGTAAGTGCTTTACTAGAAGACGTGTCATTAGTGAGAGAACTGACAAGTAGGAATGATACCCGCACGCTGTCGCCGCATGTAGGGGCTGGCTGATCCCTCGTCCCTCAAACATGACGCACTGCTACCTCTCATTCATCGTCCAGCCTCCGGTTTTTGGGAATGTATCATGCTGTCTCGGGTGCTGAAATGACCAGGTCCTTGGCTCAGACTTGACCAGCGAACACAATTTGCAGTCCTTGGACTACGGATCTGTGTTTACCAGCAGTCGACACCCTCTCAAGCATTCCCTCCAGCCTCTCGGGCACCACATCGTCATCACACCTTGAAGTTCTATTCTTAGCTCGGTTTCCGGCTCCCGGCATCCCGAACCGTCTCCCTTGCCCCCCCTCGAGCGACTCCCCGCATGTGGACTGCGGTTTCCCGTCTTTACTCCAACTTTAGATTAACCCACCACCCTCTCATCTCCGCTTCCCACTCACCCCATTTGTGTCTTTGGTAGCGTGTGGAATTCGGCGGCCGGCAGCCGTCTGTCTTGGGGTTGTATACCCGGGACGAGGTTCCGAAATGAGCTCGGAGCTTGAGCTGCGGGATGTCTTGGGGCGTGAGGATATCTGCACGGGTTCCCGGGTGGTTCCCTGAACCTTGATTCTTGCCTGGCTTGGAGGCAGTGCTTTCGGGATGGGACTCGGGACGGGAGTGGGAATGGGAGTGGGACGCTGGCGGGACGGAAGCTTAGTGATGCTCTCGTCAGCGGCGACTTTGCCTCCCGAGCGTTCCAGCCATCTGCCCTTGAGGCTACTGTAGGTCTATACCTCCCGCCATAGCTAGAAGCTCCGAATCTCGACACCCCACTCACCCTTCAAGAAGATGGTCTCACAGGTGACCAGGGTAGCACCACGGAGGGCGTGGAGACGGAGCAGACGGGACGAGATGGCATGGGGAAAGTCAATGGGAAGGTGGGTTTCCTTGGTTTGCGTCCTTCACATGTTTGACGCGTCATATCGTGGCATCTTTGTAGACGAGTGACGTAGTGGAGGCCAAACCCCCTTGATCTTACTGCTTTCCCATCCCCTCCTCTCCACTGATCCCTACGGCAGGGCATGGGGGTAAGTCTCTGGACATCCATGGCCATGGCTCTCATCCGGGAGCGGGCCACTCCCTGGGCTTCTGCCCCTGAGGGCTTGAAGTGCAATTTACAAGAGCTTTGCGCGCTACGGAAGGGATCTGGATGTTCTGGGTGTCTCTACGAGGGAGAGAGACATCCCCAAGCTTCTTGAGGGCATGTATACCTAGAGGAAGGAGATTCTCTAACTCCTCTCGAGAGCCTCCACACGAGGGAGGATATGCCCGAGTCTCTCTGAGAGCCTCTTCGCAAGTCCTCACATGCGAAGAGCGTGCGTCCCTAACTTCATTGGACTGTGGTTACAGCCACTTCTGCTGTCCAGGTGAAGCATCGGATCACCACATGGGGGACTTGGACGATGAGGCAACGTCTGGGAATCACCCCGCCATCCGCCATGGTCTATCGTCCCAGTCCCCCTCCTGTCGGTTGTCGTGTGCTATCCAGCCCCGCGGACTTTACCTGTGTCTGCGTGGGCTTCCGAGGCGTTTGACAGGAAGGAAGGCATATACGGGGACATACCTGAAGACGGCGTGTCTCTAGACCGTCCAGAAGGATTGGCGGCTGAGATGCATGGTAGATAAAAGGGGCACCTCCTTCTTTAGAATGGCTAGTATCTCCTCCTCGAAAGGCTCTGGCATCCTTCTACTAGAGATGAGGTAACGCCCAACCTTGGGATCTCGAGCGTCTCCTTTCTCAGAGCTTCGGGCATCGCCTCCGTCAAGCATTCGGGCGTCCTGCTTCTCCAAAAGTCCGGGCGCTCGCTCCTCGAAAAGACCCGGGCGTCTCCGTCCCAGGAGAAGTGATGCATTTCTCTCCTGGGGAATCCAAGCACCTTCCCTACACGGGAGATTCGAGAAACCTAGGCGTCTGCTTACGAGGACGGCATCTGGTGGCGAGGCCATAAAAGAACTATGCGTGGAAGATTCCTTGTCCTGAGCAGAACATACAGACCCCATATATGCCTCCCGTACATGCCGCCCCCCTTAGACTCGTTCATGTAGATTAGCCCTCATACCAGATCTGCCTGCTCCTCATAGATAACACCATACTTCCTGCCTAAACAATCAAACATACGTTTGCTCCGTCCCAATTAAAGACAATCCATGCCAAAAACCCCAAATTCAATCTTCCACTTCCCACGCCATATCCCTCACCGCCACCGCCCACGTATAACCCTTAATAAAGGCTCCTCCCTCCAGCCAACCTCACAAAGCTATATGGCACGTTCTGCCCCACAAGACCCCTCAGCGTCTCAACGGTCGTAAAGGCAACGACGTCCTCCGCCCCATACGCCACGAACCCAAGTCCCCTCGCAACACCGCCGGCTCCCTTTCCCCCATCTGCAAGATCCAAAAACACCCTCTTCCCACCTCCGCTAGCCGAACCCCCTGCCCCTCCTACTCCCCCTCCAACTCCTGACCCCCTCAGCCCACCTCCAGCCCCCGAAAATAGTCTCAACAGCATCCCCACCAGCGCCGCCTTATCCGCCGACAGCGCCGAGACGACGACAAAGGGCGTGTCCTCCCTCGCCCTCTGCAGCGACTCTAACGAAACAAACGGCTCGACGGGAGGCGCAGTCTGCGTGAGCGATGGCGGCGTCTTGAAGCCCACGGTATATATCTTGGGCACGGAGAGAGCCTTGAGCGCGTATAGCGCGGAGGCGGCGTCATCGGCGCTCGAGGCCAGGACGACGGCGGGACGGGTGGTGTAGGCGGACGGTGAGAAGTCGCGAGTAAGGCTGTTGAGGATGCCGCGCCACGTGGAGTTGTCGAGGACGATGGAAGCGTCGGTGGGGAGACCAGGGGATCCGGCGGAAGTAGACGGAGGGGAGGATAGGGGCTTGGGGAGAAGAGAGGGAAGAACGGGGTCCGGCGGCGCTTGTGGGCCCGGTGGGCTGGATGTCAAGGACTCGGAGGGCGACGAGCCGGAGTGCACGACGATGGTGTCCACCATACCGATAGCCCTCGCCGCCTCGGTAAGCTCCGGCCCGTCCCCACCGTTCAGCGACGAGAAGAACGGGCTTTGCCTCGCGATCGTATGCCATGGTACCGGCGGCGTAAGATACGCGCCGCCGAAACCCCGCTGGTTACACCACCCGTCCAAGCATGCCGGATTTCCCGGCGTTCTCTCTACAACGGCAAACCGGTGCGGCAGCCCCAACTCATTAAAGCACTTCTCATAAAACGGCGCCTGGGGCGTCGCGATGCGCGCGCCGACGCTGCTGTGGATCCCGTAGACGCTCCGTTTCGGCAGCCGACCGAGGGTACTCAGCGCGGCGTTTATCTCGGCCGCGCTCATTTGACCCGGAGCCGCGATCAGGGGGAGTAGCGGGTGCGTGATGGGCGTGAAGACGCGATTGAGGGTCCGTGAGAACTGACCTACCTCGCCCATGTTGACGGCGGAAAGGGGTGGCGCGTCGGGCGACTCGGCGCGGATACGGGAGCGGAAGTACTCAAGCTCGAAGTTCTCGTCATGGTCGTTGATGATGGCGATCATCTTGACAATGTCGGCGTACTGCGCCGACTTGGTGAAGACATCCCGGGCGGCCGGTGACGGCCACTTGAAGGTGCCGGAGAAGTCATGAAATGCCGACATGATGCGGCTGTTCCCCTTTCTCTGCCAAAGCCGCTGCCGTATCTCCTCGGGCAGCCACAGCTCCACGTCGATGTACTCGACGCCCCATTGAATGGCGCGATAAAGGTACTCGTAGTACAAATTTGGGTCTTCCATAGGGAACCGGCCGTTCTCGCTCGTGCACCGGGTGGTAAAGATGAGCGGCAGTTCGGTGGCGCGACGCAGCAGCATGACCTGCTTCCCAACGTAGCTCAGACTCGGGACACTCGCGAAGCCGGAGTCTCCGCCCAGCGGCTCCCTCAGTAGATCGACGCGAATCTCGACGGCGTCGGCGCCGACGGTCAGGATGTCGAGGTTCGGCAGTGCGGCACAAACATCCGGGAAGGTGGTGGAGATGAAGTAGGTGCGCGGCTTGGCCATAAGCTCCTCGTGCGGGCTGATCTGGCCAAGAACAAACGAGAGGAAGCGCGCGAGGTCCCGGCGGTAGAAGGGGCTCTCGGCGTAGAGGAATTCGTAGTCGCACGACGCCGACAGGTGAGCGTCGGGCGGCATGCCGACGTCGACGCAGTGGGCGTTGATGGCGACGACGAGGTCGCGGTCCCGCGTGTCGATATCGCCTTTCGCGGCCGAGTCCGGGATGCCGATTACATGACCGCAGTCGGCGGAGTTTACGTCGGCAAAGGCATTGCAGAGGCGAAAAGGCTTGCCGAGGACGTTCGCGAAGATGGAGATGATCTTGTCTTGGCCCTGGCTGTAGACAACCACGACGATGCGGGAGTCACCTTTACGCGGGCGGCTGCAGCTCTTGCCTGTGATCTCGGCATCGGACACGTCGGGTATGTGGGCGTCCGCGGCGGGGCCGCAGTTGACTGGCGGGGGCACCGGGGCCGGCGTGGGGCCGGGGCCGAATTGCTCAACGGCGGCCATGCTGCGAGCAGTGAAGAAGGGTCTCTCAGCGGTTCTCTTCGCGCTCCCGTCCCTCGAGCGGCTTCCCCCCTGTCTGGGATTTATCGCCTATCGAGGTACAGCAGTGAATAAGACAAACAGAGCCGGGACCATGGAATCGCGGCGGGTTAGCGCGACCAGCAAGGCGTTGGCGATGGATGAGCCGCGGATGAGTGACGGCTGCAGGCGACGCGGTGACGACGGCGATGAAGATGCGGCTCGCTACGATTGATAAGTCTAGGGCTGATGGAAGACAAGTCCATATAAAAACGGCAAAAGGTGGAAGCCGAGTGAGAAACACGGTCCGGCCGCGGGCAGATTATATCTCCGCGAACAGCGCGCCTGTCCTCATGCGTGGTTCTGTGTGGAGTGAGTGGACCTAGTTAGGTGGGATTACGGACAAAAGCCCGTGCTGTGCGGAGCCCGCAGACAAGAAACGAGCCAGAACGGAAAAGTGGGAGTGAGCTCGGTTCGAGGCGACCTGCGGTTTGAAGAGGTGCGGTGGACGGGCGCTGCAGGGATATGCGGGTTCGGCCTAGAAGTGTCGGTTGCTGGAGGTGGCAATGGTAACGCGGCAGGTGGGTGCTGAAAGTCGGATGCGCCGAGAGTCCGCTAGTCGAGGCCAGGAGACCGGTACCTTGCGTCGGGCGTAGGAATCGCGGGGAAAGGCGGATGGTGGGTTCCCAAGTGGTCGGGGAAAGGCCAAGCGACAAAGGCTGAAAGATGCTGGGCGATGGAGGGAGACTCGAGGCACCCTTTACTGTCCGGACGAGATGATACTGATGGCCCTTGGCCGCTGGCTCTAACCCGGCGACGTTCAAACAAGGTCAGATGTGACTAGTTCGCGCAAAGGTCTCACACCTTGGACGAAGAATCCAAGTGTTTGACGGCGCCGAATCGTCGCACAAGGTGTCTCGGGACTCCAGCGTACTGGGATTTGGTCGTATCACCCCACACTCTTTTATGCAACGAGTATTAACCAACGTCGAGCACCGATAAATCAGAGAAACTGTAGAGAGACGCCGGATGAATGCGCGACACGCGCGAAAGAAGTGAAGGCAGTAAGTAGACGGAAAGACTAGCGGGCAACGCTGGGTAAACCACGACCCCAACGACTCGTATCGGGAGTAGAAGAGAAAACGCGTGTCAGACGAGGACAGGTATCCCGGGAAAAGCGAGGCCGCGTCCGGACGGAACCCCCGGTCTGGCGATGCTCCTGCTGCCTGCTTCTAGACAGTTGAAACGAGATGGGAGCTCCAGCGTCGGCCCCAGGGCGGAACTGACGAATCGCGTAGCTGGAATTGGGCGGGTTACTCGGCGTGCTTGCGGGGAAGGAACAAACGGGGTCGTGGGGAAGGGCCGAACGGGGAAGGGGCGCAAGCAACCTTCCTTCGTAATACGGCAAGGGAAGGAGCGAAGGGGGAGACCTCGACCCGGTAAATGTACATTGCAGCACGGTAGGTGATGCTGGAGGTAGATGCCACAATATCGACCGACGATGCCCTCATCCCCTTGCTTTCACACCGCCGTCGTACTCGACATTTGCCGCCGGATCTTTGCGAAACTCATACAACTCTGAACGAATGCCGCCGAGCCGCGCTCGACAAGATCATGGGTCTCTATCGCCATCAGAGATCAAAGCGACGGGCGGCATTCCATCACAGACCGCTCCGTTGGTGGAACGGGCTGCCCCGGGGCACGCCGGGGCCTGAGATTTCCCACCACAGAGGACGAGGTCTGCTGATCTGCGCCGACCAGGCGAGACTTTGATTATGGGGATTCCGCCCCTTTGCCTTCTGTCACTGAGCATTGCCCAGTACTCGATACGACGTATTGTATGCGTCGCGCCTTTACGCAGTAGGGCTACGCCTTTCAAGCGTTTCACAACTCTATGGGCCACGGGGAGAAACGGCTGTCTGCCCTGCCCTGTGGGGACCAAGCTTTCCCCGGCCCCGGAAATCGACATGATTGGTGGAGTCTGGATTTCTCCAGGTCCCACACGCCGCGAATTCCTCCGTCGGTCCCACGCACGCGGTTTCTTCGGGCGGGCCGCCGAGTTTCTCCTCCAATGGGGTGCTGGCATGCGCGAGGACCTGCTGGTCAGGGGTTTGCGGTTATTTCGTCGACGTCCGCTGGAAAGGGGAGGGATGAGATGCCTTATGAGAGGGACAATGAGCATGAGCATGGGCCCAGGCAGAATCATCTACCTCATGGAGATTACGGTGGGCTTCGCTTTCAGCCTAAGTTGGAGCCCTTGATCCTTCCCGAATAACGCGGAGCTGTAAACAATGACCCCTCCGCCTTCACTTCCACCCGCCTCCGAGATGGACGGAAGGCGGGTGTAATCAATTTCCTTGACGGGGCGGGATGAACCGCTCACTTCATACTTTCCTTCGCGCGCGTCACTTGCGCAGACGCCCGGGGAGCGACGACGCTTGAGGGGTCTGTAGGAGAAGAGAGGAGTGAAGTGGCACCTCAGTTCGCGCACGCGCACACATGCTGAGCTACCGAGTTAAAAGTGTGCGAGACACCTTTCGCGGTATCATCAAGTGGCAAGGCCCTATCAAGGTCGGGCTCCTACTGCCGCCGGCAGCACCACACATCTATTAACACCCATTTACACGCAACACAACCGAGACGCAACGTTCCCCTTCTCTCAAACCCGCTCTGCTTCTCCACTCCCAACCCCACCTTTGCCATCATTCCTCTCTCCGGCCCCCCCCCCCAAAAAAAAAAAAAACAAAAAAAAACCGTCTCACTGCTTACGCCTCACCAACACCTTCATTCTCAACCAACCCTGCCCTCGCATCATCCTCCTCCTCCTCCTCCTCCCCCTCCCTAGGCCTCTTCCCCTCCGCTCCCGCCTTCCACCCCGTCCCAAGCTGCACCACCAAGACCAGCACCCCCATAACCGCAGCGGCAGCCCACACCCCCCTTGATGCCGCCGCATACCCATCCACCGCGACCGCCCTCTCTGCATCCCCGAGTCCACCACCGAACACGTGCGCTGGACTCCCGAGCAGTGTCCTCACGAGCTCCTGCCTCTGCGGGCTCAGCGCCCCGCCGTCCAGTTCCTCGTAGCCCCTCTCCAGACCCGCCTTTAGCATCCGGTAGAAGACACCGCCGCCGATGGCGGTTCCAAAGCTGCCGCCGAAGCCACGGACCGTCCCCATGAGGCTTGTCGTGACGAACTGTGTCCCCGGAGCGGAGAGGTGGAGCACATGCGCGAGGGTATAGTTTAGCGCTGCGCCGGTCGCCAGACCGTTGAAGAGGACCGCGACGGACATTACCGTCGCTGAGACGTCCGGCTGCCCCACGATTGAGAGGAGGTACATGGACCCCGCGAAGAAGGCGAAGCTAACCGCCGAGGGAAGCCAGAAGCTCCCGCCGCGCCGGATGTGCAGCCACCCGACGAGCAAGCCGCCGGACCCGAACCCGAAGTTGGTGGGGATGAGGATCGAGCCAGCAGCGGCGGGTGCGTGGCCGCAGACGGCGAGCATGAAGATGGGGGCGTAGAAGAGGAGGGTCCAGCGCGCCGACATGAAGCCTAGCTGGGCGGCGCAGGAGAGGAGGGCGCCGCGAGAAGAGAGGACGGAGAGGGGGATGATGGGGTCGGTGGCATAGTAGTTTTCTACGGCGAGGAAGACGAGGAGGGAGATGAAAGAGGTGATGAGGGGGGTTATCTGAATGTCGCCTGAGAGGCCGTAGAGGAAAAGGACGATAGTGAACGTCTGTGGGGTCAGTTTGTGTTACCTTCTCGTGACTTGAGGCGGAGGAGAGGGAATGGGACTTACTAGCATCGCGGCGCCTAGATAGTCTATCTTGAGGACCTTTTCCCGGAAGGAGCCGTTCTTGCTCTGCTCGTCGACGCCAACCTGGGGTGGTAGCGCGAGGTACAGACCCAGGCCCGCGGCGGCTGCAAGGGGCGCCTGGATCCAGAACAATACCCTCTGCGAGAGGTTAGCTAACGAAACATACTCCATCAGATGAACAACGGGGTGCAACCCACCCATCCGAAGACCGGCTCCACCGCACCGAAGACCACCGCGCCAAACGAGAGCCCGATCGTGAACCCCACGTTAACCAGCCCAATGAACATGCCCCGTCTCTTCTCCTTCACTAGCCCCAACACAAACACGACAGCCAGCGTCATGACGCCCGCGGCCCCGAGACCCATGATGACACGCGACGTCACGAACTGCGCAAAGGTCCCCGAGCGCGCGGAGCACACGCAGCCAAGGGCCATGAGGCCCGCGGCGGCGGGGACGAGGGTGCGCGGTGGAAAGATGGTGGCTAGGCGGCCGACGAGGGGCGCGAGGGCGGAGGCGGCGATGAGGTAGGCCGTCGTGAACCACATTGAGGAGGCGTAGGAGTTTAGGTCGCGGGCGATGGTTGACTGGGTCATTGTCATACCGGACATGTTGGAGGCTTCATCTTGTTAGTGGCCGCCTATTTTTCCAAGGGCGGGTGGAGGGTGGGCGCACCTTGCATGAAGAGGAGCACCCAGATGCTCAAGCAGATGAAGAAGCCCCTCCACGGCCCCACGGGCGTGACGCCCTCGTCCCCGTGGTGAACATGGCCCCGTTCGCGCCCCGCGTCCCCGGCCTCCCGGGCGCGGTCACTCGTCTGCACGGCTCGGCGGTACATACTCGCCACGCGACCCAGGAGCCCATTGCCGCTTGGCATTCCCGCCGCGGCGGAGGCCCAGCCGTCGCTGCTATTCTCCCAGGTGTTGCCGTTGCCGCGGAGGGTGTTATCCGAGCCGGCGTCGGAGAGGAGGGGGGCCTCCTCCGCGGCGACGGTAGAGGCCGTCGAGGGCGAGGCTGATGTAGGCATGGTGTCGGTGAGCTGTTCCCTTACGGGTGGCTAGAGGGGATGAGCTCTGTCCAGTTAGGTGACGAAGGCAGGATGACACACGGGGGTCTGCCGAGTACCAAGTCCGAAACCGAGTCCGATGCCTTGAGTTCGATGCTAGCTATCACAACCTCGATTCACATCGAAAGACACAACAAAAGAACGAAGAGAAGGTGTCACGATTGAGACAAGTATCAGGAGAAACAGAGACAACGTCAATTGATGGAAGGAGATGCGACGACGGTAGCCACAATCCCCGGCGGCTCCGCACGTTCACTGCCGGAGCTCCGCCGATACATACTGACCTCATATTAACGGAGACGCGCCTATATTGATTGGTAATCACCAATGCCGGGTGCCGACCGCGCCGTGCCCGATCGGTGAGTGCTGGTGGATCCACTTCATGCTCGGTGAGACGACATGTTGGCGGTCGGCGTTGTGGACTTGGACTGGGAATCTCATGATATTTGGCTATCAATTGAGAGCTCAGGCGTGTGCTGTATCTCTTTGGATGCGAGGGGTTGCGCCGTGGCGTCTCGAACCTGGCAGGCTCTCAAACCTGCCGAGTGTGACCGGGTCATCAAAGTCCGAATGTGAATGTGAATTCATCCCCTCAGGACTGGTGTGCTGCCTGCTCTGTTGCACTTTAGATCACGTGATAAAATGCACCAGAAGTGCTGGCGGGATGTGGTCCGTGCACTAGCCCTCAGTCTCCACTCTCTGCTCGCTCCCCCGTGGTGAACCAATGAGACGGCTCACTCCACCCACAAACCGAAAAGTAACTCGCCCACCACACGCACTGGTTTAGCACTCAAGCGGGCCTTCCTCGCCGACTCAGAAAACGACCCTTTTCCCCTCCCTCTCTTTGACTTCCCTCCTTCCTCCCACCCCCAGGACCCCATCGACAAGCGACGACTAACCCACCGGCAAAATGGTATGTTTTCGGTTACCCAGCACGGCGAGACTGCGCATCTTCCCCATCGGCGCCAGCGACTATCCGTTTTCTTGGGTTTCGGATTGAGGGTGTTAAGTTGGCGTCGATGGTGGTGGATGGCGTTGAGGCGCGGATTTTTTTTGGACGAGGTGGCTGACGCGATGGGGAATAGGTCAACATTCCCAAGACGAGGAACACCTACTGCAAGGGCAAGGAGTGCCGCAAGCACACCGCCCACAAGGTCACCCAGTACAAGGCTGGCAAGGTACGTTTTGACGCCCATCATCGTCTCTTGCACACGCGATGCTAATCCCCTCTCCAGGCCTCCCTGTTCGCGTACGTATCCCCCCTCCAGACGAGTCTCCCACGATGACCGAGCGATGGTGTCACGACCCGAACACCCGTCGAACCGCCCCACGTCCGAGACGAAAGCAGCAGCTGACACCTTCCCAACAGCCAGGGTAAGCGTCGTTATGACCGCAAGCAGAGTGGTTATGGTGGTCAGACCAAGCCCGTCTTCCACAAGAAGGCGAAGACCACGAAGAAGGTTGTGCTCAGGTTGGAGTGCGTGAAGTGCAAGGTACGATCTTCCCCTCGGCCAACACGGCACCCAGGACCTACCCGTGCAGGGGCCAATGCTAACTCGCTCGCAGACCAAGGCCCAGCTCTCCCTCAAGCGCTGCAAGCAGTTCGAGCTTGGTGGCGACAAGAAGACCAAGGGCGCGGCCCTCGTGTTCTAAGCGCGTCGTTTTCACAACTCTTGCGAGCTTCCTTTTTAACGTCGTCTTCCTCTACTACTATGGCATATGAACAAACGGTGTTTCAAAATTACATACCGGATCTCTGGCGAAATCAAGGGTGGAAGGAATGCGCCCTTGACTTTGGGGGGCAGCGCCTCTGTAGGGAATGAATTGAGCCCTCGCGCGGTGGCGTTATGAACAAATGGGTCGTCTTTTATGCGGCAAATTGAGCGTTGAATTCATGACGGCGAGGGGTGTGCCCAGTGATATGGTTTGGGATAGGGAGGTTAGAAGCCTTCGCCGGTGGTGATGCTCCGGCCACCGCCGTACCATACCGTCCCGCAGCGGAGGTCCAAGCCCCGCTCCTGCCCGACGATCCACTCACCCACAAAGTCCCCATCTGTGACGTCCCAGACTTGCTGCTCTAGCCAACTATTGAGGTCTCGTATGGCGTGTACCCAGGCCTGCCTTTGCTCTGGCGTCTCGTGGTCTTGGCGAGATAGGTACCGCGCGAAGGTGATGTGCGCGCTGGGGACCTGGTACCGCGCCTCGACACTCACCCCGGCTTCCGACAACGCGGAGGAGAGCTCGTGGCGGAGGTGGTGGTATGTATACCCGTCCCCGCCCACCACCTCCTCGTCACCTACCCTTGACCCCGCGGTACTAGGCGGCGGCGAGACAACTGGCTCGCCAGCTGCAGGGAGGAACGAAAGGGCCACGCCGGACGAGTCGTAAGTTACTAGAGGCTTTACGAGGCGGGCGCGGTGCGTGAGGGTGTAGTCTGCCAGCTTTGAGGCGTGAGGGCGGAGGGAGGACACGAGGTCGGAGATCTGGGAGGGGGTCTTGGAGTGGGAGATTTCGAGGACGGTGAGGTGCATGCGGTGGGGCGGCATGAGCCAGAGGTCTTTTCTGGTCAGATCAAATCTTGTGTCTGTATACCGGGGACATGGAGAGGGGGGTCGAGGGTGGGGGCGGACGTACTCGGCGCCGCGTCCCTGAGCTTCGTCTGGAGGTGAGAAGCGAGCCGGAGGACATGCTCCGGCGGGCGACCCCATAGGACGAGGCTGTTCCGCGGGTCAAGGGGCGTTCCATCCGGTGCATAGGGCGTCGGGGAACGCTCTGTGATTCCAAGGTAGTGGTCTAGGGTCACGCCCGGGAATGAGCCCGAGAGGAAGGCATCGCGCTGCTGGAGGTTGCGGGCTGTGCGGTGGGCCGAATAGACGGCTTGGATGTTGGCCTTCCGTACGGGTGAGTACGGGCAGTTGCAAGGGCTTGAGAGGGCTCAAGAGAGTCTAGATGTAACGGGGGCTGGTGGACGTACGGGGGAGTCGTCGCAGGCGATGATGAGGTCTAAGAAGGACGATGCCGGGGATGCCATGGTGGAAGATGAGGCTAGATCTGCGGCTTTCGAGGCATATGCATGAAGTTTCGCGGACGCTGATGAGACTGATGTTAAGAACTCGACCAAGGTGCTTTTGGATACGTGCTCCCTGAAGGATGAGCTGGGGGTGGTGAGTCGCAGTTGCGGTGCCCCTGGAGCTGCAGCGTGCAGTGAGCAAGCCACG
This sequence comes from Sordariomycetes sp. B11D1, assembly GCA_025503055.1. Lineage (NCBI taxonomy): Eukaryota > Fungi > Ascomycota > Sordariomycetes > Sordariomycetes sp. B11D1. The sequence continues at coordinate 77,265 of JAMFQS010000076.1, read as the reverse complement.
TGACCGCCCCGGGGCGATCCACTCTCAACCGCATCGCCGTGTTCGTACTAGTGAGACGGGCCTTGCTCCCTTGCAACGTCTTTATCCTGCAGGGCTTCATCAACCACAATTGCCTAGTCTTCTACCCGCAATTCTTTTTTTTTTTTAGCTCTCCAAGACCCGACCGTCTGCCCTATCAATCTGTAGGCCATGGCTAGTTCTAGACTTTCTGTGGGGAATCGCGCGGTTGAAGCAGTACTCGGAGACACGGTACCCGCACTCCCTACAAGAGTTTATTCGCAGAATCGAGTGCTTCTTAACGTGACTACTGGACCAGCATGGAGCCCGCCGAAGTGGGGTCTCGAGTCCCTGGTGAAACAGATGGGTCATGCCGTCCCGTAAGTACGAGACGTCCATCAAGCAGCCAGAAGCACCACGGTTGGGGGATGACGGTCCCAAGGACATGATCTCTCTTAGCCAGGATGTCTGGTGGGTTTATGATGTTGGTACAGGAGTAGGCGAGTGCCTGGCACCCCCTCGGGCTAAATGAAAACAAGCCCTCGTCGCGGTAAGCGAGCATTAAGACAGGACTAGGAGGTCTACATCAGACGGGACTCGTTCGCTAGCTTCCACGGTTAGCTGGCGGTCTCTGTGGATCTCATTTCCCGGATGACCTGGCGGTTCTATTGGAGGCGACCGCTAGACTTGGCTTTTGGGTTCAAGGGAGCCTGATGTCTCGCGCCATCTCACTCATGATGTCGTTCATGTACCACCAGCCCTCTATCGATTATCAAGCGACTGAATAGTCCTCTCACCTACGGCACAAGTTCCTTGGTGCTCCTCGAATCTCCACTGACGCTCCACCATGCTACCTAGTACCGAAATGGCTCTCCCGCGTATATATAGGTCCGCAGCAACCACCTAACCCACAATACTTGTCTACTACGACAATGCCATGATCCATGGTGAGGTGTCCCGGAGCCTTTGTAGTCCAGATCGATTGGCCATCGCCGGTGCTAGTGCGTTATCTCGGTATCAATTCCTCAAAATTAGAATCCCTGGTGTGGTTGGGTGTGTGCGGCCCACGGTCACCCCAAGCTTAGTGTCCCATGTGCGATGAATGCCGCCGTTGAGGAGGTATTCGAGTGGCGTGTTTCCCGGTGCCGTGGGCTGGTAGTACGGCGCCCTGACCCTGGGAGGCCCGGGTTCAACTAGCATTTGAGAGTGGGCCTCTTGGAGCCAGACGGGCTTCTGAATTTGGAGAATCTCATTGAGAATAGACTGATTGAAATTCGTGTTGTGGCTTGAAAGAAGCTCCGGGAATCACTCGGGTTCCCTTTAAAGCTTGTGGGGTGGTCGCGGCTTCCGCCCAAGTTGAGCGAGATGAGTTCTCTACATCCCCCGCGAGTGATTCCAGGCGCACACCTTCCTCGCCAGGCGCTTCCCATCCGAGCCCTTCGCACAGGCCCATCGTAGCTTCCTTTTGCAGGTCGATCGCTTATATAGTTCTTCTGGGTCCATGTTCTCCGGCCATGGTGCCTTCCTCTCGAGTCATCTCGGTGCATTGCGCTTTCCCCGCGACGAAGGAGCCGCTCATTCAGTCCACATTGATGAATTTCGCCGGTGGTCTATCAGGGGAGTCATACGTCGTGGCTTACTCGATGGATTTAGTAGTCCGGAAGTGAAGACAACTTGCGTGAGTTGGCACGTGTCCCACTGTGCCTTGCACTCCCCCTCCTCGAGCATCGAGTCATCTTCTCTGCCCTGGTGATATCACGAACGGCAATGCGAAAATGCGCTGCATTACTATTGTACAAGTTCCATTGTAGGCCTTATATGCCGTGTGCGGAACGGCCAGTCTGGTGCGAGCCAGTTATGTTTCCGATTTGCCACTGGAACGTTGCCCGTTAAGTCGAGGTTTGCTCTTCCTTGCTATTGTGCCACGCCTTGTCCATTCCCCTGCAAACCCAAGCAGCGTAATGACATATCCAAAACACCCCAGTTACCCCAAGTGTTGTACAAGATCCGAGCGTCGCCGACTCGGGTCTGACCAGTCTCCTCAGTGGGCCATCATGTTGCTCCATGGCTCCAGCAGCCGGTGCCGCTGCTCGACAGCCCCACCACCCGGTGTGGAGGAGCCTGTTGTGGTACCGGCGCCAGCCCCGCAGGTCCTACTCCCAGCGTGTCCGTGAATCCCAACTGCATGCCCAGTCTCAGTCTCGAGTACCCCCACTCAAAGCCTCGCCCTTACCCTCCTCGCCCTCCCCCTGCCCTCCCCAATCTCAACCAGTATGCCCGCCCCCGCCTCCTCGCTCTGCAGCGCCACCTCCTGGCAATCCTCCCTCGGCACCCCATTCTGGAACTGCACAACCACAAAGTCCACCTTCTCGTCCTCTTCCCCCAGCACCACCATGGGCGCGTGCCACGTCCCCGCCCCGTACGTCACCGCCTGGTCCCCCGTCGCGATGAAGGCCTCCATCCGTTCCAGGTCGGGGAGGCCCGGGCCGGGGACGTCGCGGGCGCGGGTTGGGGTCGGAAGGGCGGGGTAGGAAGGGGAGGGGAGGGAGGGGGCGACGATGACTAGGTAGCGGGCGTGCGGGGAGAGGGGGATGAAGGTCTGCGTTGTAAAGGGGTGGCGCTCGAGGATCGCCACGGGGAAGTAGGACGGCTGGCGGGGGTCGTTGCGGTCGCGGAGGAAGGCCGTCTCGGCGTACGTCAGCTCCCCCTCCTCCTCCGCCGACGGCGACGCTGATTGTGTCTGTTGGCCCGCGGGAGGCCGGCCCCCTCCCTCCCCGTCGTCCTGTATCTTCAGCTCGTGGGCCGGGACCAGCTGCCTCGCGCGGCACACAAACATGTTCATCGCGGGCTGGGACGGTATCCCGCTCGGGGCCTCGCGATAGAGGTCCCGCTGGCGCGAGACGTGCTGGTACTTTATCGCGGAGCCCTGGTTCGCGGAGACGGCGTCGAAGGGGAGAGTGGCGAGGGTGGGCTTCGAGGCGGGCGGGAGGAGGGAGGAGCGCGGGTTCTGGATGACGTCGCCGTAGGGGGAGAAGGCGGAGGGCGCGAGGGGGCGGGCGGGGATGGTGAGGGAGAGGTGCCCGATGGAGACTGGGAGGGGCGCCATTGTCGGCCGCGGCGGCAGGGGGCCGGCTTTTCGTCAGGGGGGCCTGCTGCTGATCCGGGTCGGAGAGCTTGGAGTCGGTCGGATCGAGGTGGTTTGAGGTCGAGGTCGAGAGGGTCGGGTTGCGGGTCGCGGTGTCGGGTTTATAGGTGGGAGGAGGCGCGTCGGGTCGGGCGTCAGCTTTGCTGTGGGATGCGGTCGGCGGGAGGGGGCGGGGGGGGGGAGGGAAGAGCTTGGGCTTGGAGCGAATTGCTGGGGGTTGGCTTGTGTTACCGCCTGTTAGTGCCTGCCAAGAGGCTGGGTGCATTAGCGCGCGCCAGGCGGCCATGCACTATCTCCACTCATCAGTCCCTATCATTGCGCCGGCGGCCACTTGCCCCACCAAACACACCACCGCCTTCACTGTCCCTCGGCATCTCGGGCTACATTTCCCAGTTGCAACCAAGACGAGGCTCCCGCCCCGTCGCTCGCCCCGTCAACGAAGCGTCGGTCTCTGGGACCTCACGACGTCACATCAGCTAGGATGGGGCTTCCCACGCCTTCACCCGCGGGGAATGGGCGGTGAGGACCCCGGAAGCGGAGGCCTCGGCGCTCGAAGTGGCTTCGTTGGGGCCTGATTGATGCCACGGATGGGCCCGGCGGCGTGGGCCCGGACATGCGGCGGCCGGGAACTGGTGGAAGGGGGGCGAATCAGAGGCGCGGCATGTGCTGTCGTCGAAATCCTGCGGCTCGGGTATGTCACTTCTCTCATGTGGAGACCCTGCGGGACCCGGCGGGCTCGGGGTGGTGCACCGATCTTCTTCGTCGGGCGCGCTGACCGCGACTTGTAGGGGCCGTGACCGCGGTATCCGGCTCGGCCGCTTGGACCCGACGGCACGAAGCGCCCCGTGTCTGCCCCGTGTTTTCCCGGAAGGCCCGGCCCCTGGCGAACGCTGGTTGATCCCCCCCCCCCCCCGGGGACCCGGAAGGGCGGCCACCGTGCCCCCAACCAAGAACAAACTGCGCTCTGTGGGTGGCATGGCGGGTCTCCGAGACAGGCGGGTGTCGTTGCACCGCCTTCGCGACACGGCGGCGTGGGGTAGCCACCGCGCCTCGCCTTAGTCCGCCTCTTTGGCGTCGATCGCGGGACCAGCCGCTACTAGAGCGCCTCGGATCGTCGTTGCCGGTGCCCGCGTCGCCACTCGTCTCCCAAGGAACATGTGTGCTCCACGGTACTCGCCATGTGGTTGTTGACATTTACTTGCCCGTTGCGGCCAAGGCGGTGTTTGTTCCGTGCGGTGGGTCCTTTTTCCTTCGCACAGGAGCCGGTTGCCGCGGCTCCGGGTCCAGCGTCTCCGCGTGAGGATGGTGGACTACGCGGAAGGCGTGATGTTTACTCTTCCCCTACTACCTTTTTTGGGTGTACGACTGATCTGATCCAAGTTTCACCCTCGCCGCTTGCCATACCGGCCCCCCCTTTTTTTTTTTTTTTTTTTTTTATCTCTCGAGAAGGCCAAACGGAGGTTCCGGATACCAGGGGCGGTGCTGGCAGAACTCGGGGTCCCTGATCTCTTTCCCCGCCGGACATCTGCCCATGGAAGTATATCCGATCCAAAAGCCCCAAAGAAGGGGCGGACGGTGACGTCGTGCTAGTATGGGACGGGGATGATGCAGTTCCCATGCCAGGCAGTCCAGGCCAGGGCACGCACAGGATGACCAGAGAGAAAAGGGCCTCGTCGGCCATCGGTAAACTGGCGTATATGTAGGCTGATGATCGAGTCGCTTGGGGAGGGACTTGGCAGACCCGCCGGCCCACCTTGATGCAGACGCTCACCGGCCTCTTGATGAGATACTGGGCTCAGTGAGACGGGCGGATGGGAGAGGGGAAGTCCATAGCACCAATCTCTCGTCCGTAGTAGTTCGCCAGAGACGGGTGGACATCCCGAGGGTCCTGAAATCCCTCATAGAGGCTGTCCTCCGGGTTGCGCACTCGTCCCGATATCTCGGTGCCCCTCGCCCTTGCTCCTCCGCGCTTCGTCCTCATGCTTACCCACTTCGACGTAAGTAGAGTGAGCAGCTCGAGGCTCGAGCTCAGGCGCCGTGGCGGTTACCCCTCCGACCATTCCTGGTGCTCCTCTCCGCACCGGCAGCCCGGGTCCTGGGCCAGTGTCCCAGCTGCGGCATCGACTACGCCAACGGGGGGCAGTACTACATCGGCGGGCATCCACCCCGTGCCGGAGGATCCCGCGGGGAACCGATATACGTGCCCGGCGGGCGAGCAGATTAACTTCTGCATGGTAAGCTCCAACTTCTAAGCATGAGGCCCCCGGCGGCGGGTCGGAGAGCTCGAGGGGATGGGATGTGACGCTGGGGTGCGCGAGGGTGTCTTCCCATGATGAGAGCTGATGCTGTGCGCTAGCGGCATCCCGTACTCGGCCGTGAGGTCTGGGGAGCGGAGGATCCTCATAGCCGGCGAGCAGATTCGGGTTCGGCGGACCCTGACTCTTACTGTTGGACTCCCGGAAACGGAGACGGTAACGGTACATGCAGGACCCCGGACCCCCTCCTAGTACCGTCCCCGGCTTCACCCATCCATACCTCGCTAGGCTACTCCAACCGTCGTCGTCGGTATAACCAGCACCCCGCCCGCAGCCAGCGCGCCACTCCCCCTCCCCTCCCCATGCTCGAGTCCCAGCTTTGTAGAACGTACCAACACGTCCCAAGCTTTCGAGTGACCGCCCTTGTACGTTCCTGGTGATAGAGCCCTTCCCCTAGCCGCACTGTCATTCCAGAGTAGATATTAAGAAATTAACCTTGTGATATATACAGATTATTTTTCATCACGGGAACCCCTACCCGGAACGCCGAGGACCCAGACATTGACATTCTCATACATCCCCACCTCACGCACACATCTCACATCATCTCCCTTCACAGCGCACATACCCGCGGGCCCTAGAGGAACTCCCTCCCCTTCTGCTCCGGCCCCAGATTACTCCCCCCACTGACATCCATCAACCCAATCTGCGCCGGCGAAGGCGCGTACTCCCTCAGCCCCACGCCCGCACCGTCGTCAGCGTAGGGCTCGTCGGGCCCCTTGGGGCCGGAAGAGAAGCCGAACGTCGGTGACGAGGTGCGGTTGTTCCTTGCGCGGCGGTTCTGACGGAGGCGGTTGAGGGCGAGGGCGGCGGAGACGGCGGCGACGACGAGGACCAGGATTGCGAGGATCAGGTTGCGCCAGCTGTTCAGGGCGAAAATAAAGCCGCTTGAGGGTGTCAGTGAGGGTTGTAGAGGGGAGAGGGGGGGGGGGGGGGGGGGGGAGGGGAGGTGGGTGATTGGGACATACACAAAAGCGTTGGCGATGCCGAGAGGGATGATGACACGGCCGGTCCAGACGTGGTAGGGCGCCAGCCTGGTAGGCCTTTGCGTCCTCCTGAACTGGAGGTGGTGCAGGAGACCGACGACGCTGGAAGTGTTAGCACGTGCCCGCAGCGGAACAAAACCAGAGACTTGGACTTACAACTGGCCGAGGAGGCCGGCGGTGACGAGGATGCCGATGATCTGGTGCGCAGACGTGAACCCACGAGACTATACCGTCAGTACCCGACCGCTATGGGGCGCAAGTTGCTCAGACTCACCCTGTTGTAGTGGAAGCTCGTCACGACGCCCATGGCGAAGCCCACGAGCCCGCCCAGCAGTGACACCCCCTGCACGACGCCGTGCCACTTGGGCGAATCGGCAAACCGCAGCACCAGGACGCCCGACGGCAAGAACACTATAAACACCAGCACCATGAAGACGGCGTGCACCGTCGACTTTACATCAGACAGCCCTCCCTTGGACCCACCGACCTCCACCCCCGAGTTCTTCGAATCATCGGTAATGGTCGGAGAGTCTGGGCTCCCAATCGTGCGGCCAATGTCAAGCTTGAAGGAGCCGAACTCCTCGTGGAACTTGATGGGCGCCGCGGGGTCGTCAGACTTGAAAGATTCTTGCGGGCCGAGGGCGTATATCGCGTCCTCGTGGTTGCCGCTGACGTCTAGGTAGCCGCCGATCCACGAGCGGCAGCCCGAGGTGCAGTGGGCGGAGAAGACCATGTCGTCGCCGTCGATGCCGGTACCGTTGAGGATGGTGTACTCGGCTTTTGGGTAGTACTTTGGCTCCCAGTGGCCGTGGGAGGTGCGGGGGGAGAAGGTTACGTTGTCGCCTGCTTCGTTGAGCTGGGGTTGTCAGCGGGGGCATCCTCGAGTCCGGCGAGGGTCGCTGGCGGAAGAGGGAGGCGGAGGGCGCAGGGACAAGCGCGCAAGGTGAGATAGCAAGGGTATGGGGCGTACATAGATCATCAGGATGAGAGAGCCCGCCATCCCCGGGGACCCGAGGCCGATGGCGGCCCACGACGTCCCCGTCGGCGCGCGGATCGTGAAGAATAGGTCGTCGTACTTCTTAGCGGGCACGGTGAGGCCGAAGGAGATCTTCCGGTCCTCGGCGATAAAGGTGGACTGGCCTTCGACCGCGGCGGCTGGTGTCGGGAAGAGGTCTGAATCGTCAGTTTTGCGCCGGCTCGGCTGGCATGGTGGCGGCAGGATTGCGCTGGGGTCCGGCGTGGTAGTCGGGGCGTGTTGGGGATGGGCACTCACTCGCGGCTAGAAGCGCGGCGCCCGCCAGCGCGGTGCCTATCCTCCTCGCTGCCGTCCACATGGTATCCGTGTTGTCGTCGTGTCGTCCCGCTCGATGCGGTTCTTTACGCTCGAGGTCGTGTCCCGATAGCAGCCGGCTGCACGCAACGCGCGAGAGTCAAGGGTCCGGATAGACGAAGTCGTAGAGTCGTGTGGGATAACGGATGGATGCCCGCGATGGTATCGAGCGAGCGAGTGGCGAGTAGAATGCCCGGAGACGTGTCCTCGTCGACTCCACAGCTTTTCGGACCCAACGCGAGAAGGAACGAAAGTGTTTTGATCGATTGCACCTGCCCCCGTTGTCTTGGCCCGCGAGAGCACGTGTGGCAGTGACGCCCGGGGTGCTAATTTCCAGCGGTACATCGCTCCCCCGCTTGACCCCCCGCTCGGGCGATGTACCTTCACTGTAATAGGGGGGGAGGGGGCCCATGGGCGGGCAGATTAGGGGGTCTTGGAAGGGGAGGGGCGGATGCGGGATGCGGAGACGTCGATCTCTTTCTTGTTCCGACTTGGCGAAGATCGATCGCGGTTGCGCTCTGCCAACTTTTCTGGGTCTTTCCGGGGTCTGGATGATGTCCATCGCTACCGAGGACTCGTCAATGCCGCCAGGTATCTCACGGCCCTCGAGGGCGGCGTCTCCAGTTGAGCATCAACTTTTGTCTTTGTAGTAACTATTTGGCGGGTCACCTCGGGGACCGCAACCGACGTTTGAACTCTATCCGCGTCGATTCCCCTTTTTTTTTTTTTTTTCTGGTTCCTGGCTCAGCAGCTGAGCATGCAGCTCCCCTATCGGGTCACCGAGATGTGTGGCATTGAACGAAGGTGTTAATAAGTCCGCAGTGATTGGTGGGCCGAAAAAAAAAAAAAGACAAAAGCCGAAAGACAAAAGTCAGGGGACTTTCGGGGCTGTTGGGACTGCCAGCTGTGCGCTAGCGCCTGCAGGTGCCCTCTGTCCCCACCGAGCTCACCGAAGGGGTTGAGGTTATTCCCAAGTAGGATGAGTATCGCGGAGAAGAGGCATCGGGCATTGGAAGTAGCCCACTTTCTCGGCGTGCAATATAGTGACTTATTTTATCTTTATTTTTATTTTAATCTTTATCTTTATTCTCTCCCTAAATGTTCGGTTAATTGATATCCCTCATATCCAAGACGCCCATACGCCTCGACTCGACTCCCCAGACCACGACGCGAAACAGCATCAAGCCAGGGACACGTCACTCATCCCCGTCCCGACCCTCCCCTTAGCATCCCCCATCCAACTCCCCCTCACGCACCCCCATCCTCCCCTCCCGTACCCATAATCCAGGACATAATACCCCAGCATCACAACCCCAATCAGTGGCACCGACGCAACGAAGTACACCCAGAACAACTTTCCCCCGGGCGCATACTCCCCCGACATGCTAAACACGCTCGACGCGTACGCGAGCGGTATGAAGACGAGCCCCAGGAGCGTAATGGCCTTCATGCGCTTCGTCTCGCGGATCGTCCGCTGCTGCTCTTTGTAAGAGATGCGGTTGCCGGATATCCCCGCCAGGCCCGTTACTGCCGCGTTGAGCGATGCGGCGCGGTGGCGGAGGGAGAGGAGGCGGTGGTGCAGGAATTGGAAGTCTGAGGTGCAGTCCCACCACGGCGTCTCTCCGGCCCCTCCCACCACGCTGTTCCTGTGACTCGGAGGCGCAGGGCCGCTTGTGATGCCGGACGAGGAGTGGAACGGGCAGTCCGAGAGCGGGATTCCGAGCTGCACCATGATACCCTCTAAATCCTCGAGGTACTCCCCCGTCCTCCGCTCCCAGGCCTGCATGTCGCTCCACAGCGCCTCGACCTTCCTCATCGGCATCCGCGCGAGGTCCTGCTTCCGCGTGAGGCCCCGCTGCACGGCCGTCAGTGCAGAACGCACATGCTCCGTCTGGATGAGGAGCTGCGAGGCGACAATTTTCTGCACGAGGGAGGAGGCGGAAGACGGGGCCGATGTGTCGACGAGGGGGCCGTGGGTTGTGAGGTAAAAGATTAGGTCCGAGGCGAGAGACGTGCGCGGAGGCCCGGAGAGGGCCGCGAGCTGCGCCTGTTCGGGGACAAAGTCGAGGTAGCCGCCCTGGTAGGGGCGCGTCTTGACGTCGTAGGTCTCGGAGTAGGTCTCGCCGGCGTGAACCCTTTGGATCGGGGGGTCGCAGATGACGAGGCCTGAGCTGTCAGCGCCCCAACCTCAAGAAAGACTGTTGCAGCTCAAGGGCAAGACATCAGCAAAGGGGGTTGGAGCAACTCACAGTCCCAGCCGCCGCCCTCGTTCATCCTAGACCAAACCCCACACTTCCTAACCGCCATCCCAACATCCAGAAACCTATCTCCCTCCTCGACGTCATCCCAACCCAGCTCCCTCGACACCCCGATGTGCTTCCCCGTAACACCGCACGCCCACCGGAAACTCCGCGGCGTGACGTCAAACGCCATGACCTCGTGATAGCGCATCCTCAAGTGCGCCCGCCCGCGCATCACGGACGGGAGCGGGACCCCGTCGTTGCCGCCATGCGCCGAGATGTCGTGGACGACGACGCGCTCGTGCTCCACGAAGAAGGATGGGTGCAGGGCGAAGTGAGTGCCGAGGAGGGAGGTGAAGGTGGGGCCGAGGCCCTCGAGGATGTAGACTGCGCGGCGGCCCGGAGTTGGGGCCGCGGAGACGTGCTCGAGGTGGGCTTTGAGGGTGGCGGGGGTTGTGTGGTGGGAGGTTGTGACAAAGGTGTTGTCGGGCTGCGCCTCGAGGACGGAGACGCGAGCCGTGTCGGTGTAGGGCACGTTGAGGGTGTAGCTCTTTGGATCGCGCTTGAGGAGGCGGGGGTCCGAGGCGCCGAGGGCGCGGACCGTCTCGGCGTAGGGCCCGGTGGCGAGCCAGTGGCCGTCAGAGGGCTTGTCCGTGGCCGACATGGCCACCTAGCCTCGGCGCGACGACTCAAAAGAGAAGGTAGAGATAGGGATGGAATGGATCGTTATCGTAAGCCTGCGAAGCAGAGCGACAGCAAGTGTTAGAGAACCATGGCTGCGGGTGGAAAACGGATTTATTCTTGCGAGGACGCGCTTGGGAGGATACGCTCCCGGATGAGGGACTTTTATGAGTGCGGCTATTGAGATCGTATAATCGCGAGGCGAGCAGCAACCGAAGGCTGGAGGCCCCTTTCTGGAATGGTGGTTCCCGACTACCGGGCGAGTGAGGCTGAGCTGGGTGGCCGAATCGGGACACCGACAAGGCTCCCGCACCGCCCACGCGACGCACCCCGGCGCTCCCCCTCCCTTGGTCAAGAAGGATCCTAGCGCAGCCAAAATTGAGTCACGGCTTTGAGCGCGTGGTCCTGTCCAGTGTTTCAGGAGTGCGGGAAGCCTTGCGTCTCGGTGGCCGGGGCGGAAAGCGTCGCGTGAGCGGGTAATCATAGAGTCCGCGAGCGGGCCGAGCGTGCGAGAGGCCAAGTAGATGACCGAAGGGGGTGGCGGTCCTTGCCGGAGCCCTCCGAAGAGAGACTGGGGGTCGCTGCAGTTTGGCCCACCGCCTTGACCTGACATCCTGTCCTGGGCAACCACCACGTATTTGGCGCCAAAGACCCCCCTCCCCCCCACGCGACCAGGATGAGCGGCAGTTTCTCCCTCCGAGAGTCCCACGGGACGGACCATAACGGAAGACACGGACCGAGTCGGCTTACTCCTCAAGCTCCTCCCTCTCCCTCCTCTCCTCCTCCGCCTCCTCCCTCTCCCTAACCCTCAACCCTTCGACGAGCGCAACCCCATCCATCCCCTCCCCGCCTTCCCCGCCCTCATTCCCCTTCGCCCGAGGCCCCGCAACCCTCTCTCGCACCATCCTCGCAATCGCATTATCAGTCCTCACATCCAGAACCTCCAACTTGGCCGCCAGATCCCTCTTCAGATCCCAGTTCGGCCTCTTGGGCTGCAGCTTGAACAGGTCGACCCCCTTGCCGCTCTCCTCTTCCTCCCGCGCCTTCTCCTTGACCTCGGCCTCCGCGTCCGCCGCTAGCTCCTCGAGGGTCGGGCCGTCGCCTATGGGGGCCGACTCGAAGCCGAGCTTGGGGCCGCGGGTCTCGGGGTCGTAGTTGCGGCCGGATATGTGTGTGGGCGCCGGGGGAGAGGGGGAGCGGGCGGATTCCGGGGGCGCGATCTCGTCGGTGGGTTGTTTGCGCTTCAGGGACTTGAGCTTCGCGAGGCGGGCTTTGCGGTCGTCGGTTGCCGCGAGGAGGCTGCTCTGGGAGGACATTGTGATTGGTTGGATTGGTGTTTCGGGGGTAGTTATGATAGAGTAGTCGTGTAAAGTGATGCAGCTCAGATGCGGTGTCGAGTTGTGCCGTTGGGGGGGACTGGAAAAGCTGGGCTTCGCAGTTGCGAGCTTGGACCGTGGCACGCGCGTGCAAAAGTCACGGTCCTGGTGGGTCCCAGGAGAAAGCGGGTCTTACCGTGTCACTCACCCCGACACTGTACACTTCAGCGCATCCCCGCAGGCTCCCACGGTGTGAATTCGACCCTCTCGAGCCAATGACGGCAGGTACAATAAAATTGTCTTGAACCCGCGACAACCTGCTTTAACCGCTTCAACTCAGCTTCGACGACCATCCACCCTCTCGACCACCCGCGACACACGCCCGCACACCGGCCGGTGGCCTTACGAGACTCCTCCATCCAGAGAGCGAACAACGACCCTGACCACCGAGCCGCAGCGCCAACCCCCAGGCCCGTTCTGCCCACGGCCGCCCGCTTCGGCCCGGGCATGCTCCCGGCTGCTGCTGCTCCACAAGCCCCCGTGGCATGAAATCCTCACGATACATCAGACGCACCTCCGGCGTCTGGCTGTGGAGGGACCCCATTCCCGGTCCCCCCGCCGCGCCGAACCTACGACACGCCTCCACCTCCGCCGCCGCCGCTGCCGCCGCCGACTGCTCCCTCTCCCAGCCCGTCCACTACCAGCCCCGGCACTTCCGCCCGCGGGGCCTCCCCGCAACGACGACAACGCGAGGATCTCCGCGACCTCCCCGCCACCAGTCGTCGCCGCACGCGGACCCGGAGCCCTCGGAGCACCAGTCCTTCAGGGAACTCCACCGCGAGATATGGCAGAACTTTGGCCCCAAGCGCGAGTGCCACGGGCCCGAGTCGAAGCGCCGGCTCGCGGCCGTCAGCAAGGAGGCCACGAGGCGCATGGTCGACGCGCCGCCCGTCCAGCCGTGGCGCCGCGCTGACTTCCGTGACGGCTGGGGGTGGAAGGCGGGACTGCAAAAGGTCCGCACGGGAGACTGGCACTACTCGTCGGACGTCATATCCGCGCTGATGCGCTGCGGGACGGCGGAGGAGGCGCGGCGGGTGTGGGGGGAGCAGGGCGAGGAGACTGTCAAGAGCATGTGGGCCCCCGTCATGCTCACGCTGCTGGCGAGCGACCTGCGGCAGGCGTGCGTGTTCCTGGAGGCGTCGCTCCCGCTATCCCAGCCGAGGGCGTACGTTATATCCGACTCGTTCGCGTACATCTACTCCGCCATGGAGACGCTCTCGCCGCGCGACCGGGAGCCCATAGCCGATAGTCTGTGCGACGCCGTGGTGTGCCTCCTGCGGGACCACCCCGAGCGGCGCGACCTCCTCAAGCAGAAGGACGTCTTCAAGCTGCAAAAGAATGTTGCGCCGAAGCGCCTCGCAGAACTCTACGACGAGCTGCGCAGCGCGGGCGTCGCCATCAGCAACTTTACACTCATGCACGTGGCGTCGAGCCTCGCCAAGGAGCCCAGCCTGAAGCGCAAGGCCCTCGAGGTGATGGCCGTCGGCCTGGCGCGCATACGAGACGAGCCCCAGGGGCTGGAGCAGGATAAGCTGCTGCGGCGGCGGTGGGCGAGCGTCTTTACGACGATTCTCACGTCGTCGGGGATATCCGTCACGAGCCAGGAGGTCATCTCGCCCGAGGAGGTCTGGGACTTTGCCATCGAGCACGGCATCACGCCTAACACGATCCAGCTCACGGCGCTGGTGCAGAGCCTCTTCGCAATGGGCCAGGTCGACGCCGCGTGGCGCGCCTTTGACATGTTCGCCGAGCGGGGCATCCCCGTGGACCTGAAGCTCGCGTCGACGCTGCTGCAGGGGTCAAAGGTCGCGGGGAGCGTCCCGCACATCCTCCGCGCGCTGACGCTCATCGCCGAGACGCGGGACGTGGATGCCAGGGTGGGGAACAACATCCTGCACCTCGTGCTCTCGCTCGCCATGTCCGACGCGCCCTCCCGCGGCATCCTCCCTTCGTTCCCGCTCATGCTCCGGCTCTACGACCGCATGTTCGAGGCCGGCCCGCTCGACGCGCTGATCCCCGAGCGGCTCCGCGACGTGGTGGAGCTCGACGCGTCGCTGGAGGACATGGTCCTGCTCCCGGACTTTGCGTCCTCGCTCGACAAGCTGTTCCCGCCCGGCAGGGACGAGCGGCTGGAGCCCACGCCCGTGACGCTCGAGGTCATGGTCCTCTCGTGGATCTGCAGCCTGAAGAAGGGCTTCCGGGGCCCCGCGCTCATTGCGCTGTACGGGCACTACAGGGGGATGCTGCAGGAGAGGCACCCCGTCGCGGCGGAGATGGTCAAGATGCGCAACTCGGTCATACACGACATGATTATCAAGGCCATGTCGTCGTCCCCCGCGCACCTGCGCGCCGCTCTAGAGGTCATCTCGGACATGCTGCGCGACTACGAGGGGCCCGCGCTGGCGTCGCGCGACGGGGAGGAGGAGGGCGAGGCGCCGGTGCACCCCCGCCCCAGCTCTTGGACGTGGAACATCCTCCTCGACGCCTGGATGCGGCATTTCAAGCAGGACAACGTCGGGAGAATCGTCAGTCTGATGAAGAGGCACGGGGTGGAGCCGTCGCTCGTCACGTGGAACACGATCTTGTCGAGGGCGGCGAGGGCGAGGAATACGCAGTTGGCGGTCAGGTCCGCGCAGGAGATCAGGGAGGGCGGGTTCGAGCCTAATGAGTGGACCGTGAGGGCTTTCTCCATGCTTGTTGAGAAGGAGTCGTTCTTGAGCGAGATGCAGGGCGAGGGGGGCGGCGAAGTGAAAAGGGGGAAGAAGGGGAGGGGGAAGAGGGGGAGGGGTAGGGGGGATGGCGGGGTTGGGGCGGGGCTTGATGCTATAGAAGGTGAGGGAGAGGGAGAGATGGAGGGTTTGTTGAGCGAGATGCAGGCTGGGGGGGAAACGGGCGAGGGACCTAGCGGGAGGGGAGGGGGTGGGTGTGGGGATCCGATTGTTGACGCTATAGAGAGGGGGAGGCGGCAGGTGTAGACGGCCTCCCGTGTGTGAAGATAGACTAGATGGGCCTTTTAGTTTTGGCTGTGTACATGACAGATCTGTTGCAAGCTACCCTACAGGGCAGGCGTGAAGTGCGGATGTTGGTGGTATCCTCTAGCGAGGTCTACGTGTCCATGGCGAAGCACGTCACGGGCACACATGCCTGGGGGCAGGTGAGGCAGTAACAGGCCTTCCATTCGGCCCGTGTCGAACACGACTTCCTGGGGGTGCACCTCAAGCAAGGAAGCCATTCGAACTTGCTTGTCAACTCCTGTCATATCCGCCCGCCCTCCGCCCCGACCTCGAAGGGTCTCCGCCCTCCGCCGCCATCTATCCACACACGACATCACCAAGAGCAAAAGGGAAAAAGAAACAAAGTCAGACGGAAACAGAACGAGGAGTGGAAATGGTATCTCAAGAAACGCTCCTCCCAATGGAACTAGTACCCGCACACACCAAACGCCCTCGCAGAAGAAGAAAAGCCGCACCTAAACACACCAAGACGACGACCTGGATGAAATGAATACAATAACAAATATGAAGAGTGATATAGTATGTAGAATAAGGAAAAATTAAGAAAAGGTCGTGACAGAACAAACCCCCGCTTCTCAAACGCTTCGCGTGATATCGTCCCTCGTGAGTATACATGAAACCCGCCCAAATACAAGAGAATATGCAGTTAAAAAAGAACACGAGGAGACCCAAGAACCGAAGAAAAAACAAAGACCAGAGAAAAGGAAGGTGGCATAGACCAGTATTAGGGGAAGAGAAGAGAACAGGATAAAAACAGAAGGCCGAATCCCCCCCCAAACAAAAAGTCAAAAGATCGAACCAGATAAAGTATGGAAATGGAATAAGTAGAAGCAGAGGGAGGTAAAGATGTGAGACTGCGCCGTCGAACAACCCAAAGACACCGGCCCGGGCAAGATAGAAGAGAAAGATGGACACCTGCCGGGAAGGAAAGGGTCGCTGGACAGAGGCTCGCTCAGAGACGCAGTAAACCCCACCTGGCGGCTCCGTCTTTTCGTCTCCTTAACGGTATATCGTCGAGGCAACGGGTTTTCGGGTTCGGGCTTTTTGCGCGTGTCCGGTTGAATAGGTTTGTGTGGTAATAGAGTCCGCGTGTTGTGGACCAATGGTTTCGAAGCTCCCCCCCCCCCCCCCCCCCCGGCGGCAAAGTTGGATGCAGGGCGGTGGGAGACAAGCTCAGGCAGGCGTCGCCTACAAGGACAGCGAGAAGCGCAGCGACTATGTAGGTCGTGTTGGATGCAGGCCGTGGCGGGCATCAGGATGAAATACCATAGAAACCGCCAAGACTAAGATATCAAGTTAGGAACCGCTGTAACTGAATAGCTCCAACAGATATTAACACTCACCCAGAAGCCCAGCGTAATGTCCTCCGACACATTTCATAAACCATACAACACCCTCAACCCCTCGTAAACCTTCGCTTCCGAGCCTATATAAACAAGTCAACACCGCACACCGCCCACCATCAGGCCCCTACTAACCGGCAGCCCCTCGTCAAACCCCACATCCGCCACGAACAGTGGCGTCGTCCTCTCTCCATACGAATACGCGAGCCCCGCGTCGCCCCCAGCTCCCGTAGAAACCGGTAGCCCGTCCATCCCCACCGAAAGTAGATCCATCGCCTCGTGCGGGAACGGCGAGGGGGCAAGGAAGCCGCTGCGCTCGACCCAGTCCTCGCTTGGTGACCTCACGAGGGGTCTAAGCCGGGAGATCTCCGACGCAGGAGAGTAGGTGGTGCTCGACGCGGAGGAGGGGATGCCCGCTGGGTCGTGCGGGGCCAGAAGCTCAGGCGGGTTGTCGGCTGACGGGACGAATTGCATGCTAAGACTGGGCCGCCGCTGTGCCGCGCGAAAGAGGTCGTCGTTGCTGTTGTTGTTGCTGCGGTTGTAGGCTTGCGAGTGGATGGGGGAATCTTGCTCTTGTATGACGGGCATGGGATGGGAAGACGGACTAGGGAACAAGTAGTTGAAGGAGTGACACGTTGGCGTCCGGTAGCCCTCTGTAGCAGTCCGATGCGACACGCGAGGGCTCAGGTCGGTCTCTAGTTCTCTGGCGCGCTTCTGGCCGCGAGGCGAGGGGTCCATGGTTGTGTAGGACCCGCTGGGTGTTGAGGGGCCCAAGGGCGCGTAGCTTCCGCGGGGTGTCGAAGGGTCCTGGACAAAGGGGCTGCTGTATATTGGGATATTTGCCTCCTGCGGTCGGGTGTACACCAGCCCCAGCCCTTCCGCCGCAAACTCCAACACCGCGGAGCTCGACCTACGCCGCGAGGAAGCCCGGCTCTCGCGGTGGGGCGTCCCCTCCTTCTCGAGTCCACTTGCAACTTGTCAACTATGCGGTTCGGGGTGATTAACAGCCATTACAGCTCGAGCCGGGGTGTGCGTGTAGGTGAGAGAGAAAAACAAATAAAGAGATGTGGATATGTGGATGATTGTAAATCGAACTTGCAAGAGAGGTTGGACGCGCGACTTACTGTTTTTGCTCGTGGCGGTCTAGCAAGTCCTTGCGGTGGAACTTGCGGCCGCAGCCGGGAAGCTTGCACTCGTATGCGGGGGTCCGGTGGCTCAATTGATGTCGCCTGTATCGGGTCAGCACGCGCTGCTTAATTATGATGGTTCGTGCTGCGGGGGTCTTCGTACTTGAGATGCTCATTCCTACTAAAGGTCTAATACCAAGGTGTTAGCGATTGTCCGACCTGATATAACCAGCAATACCCAACGCAAGACACTAACCCTCGGCGGAACACATTCGTGACAGGTGTGGACCGGTACACCCTTCAACGCCTTGCTCACGCGTCCAGTGACGGGGGTATACTTTACAGAAGAGCCCCCCGCCTGCCCCTCCGGCACGGCCTCGTATGGCCTCATCCCCGCGGGAGCCCTCATCGCTGGAGCCCCCATGGGTGACGATACGGCGTGGTGCCCGTGGACGTAGGCCTGCTGGTCCACCTCGTCGGGGGTGTTACTCGTCCGGTACGCCGCGCCAGACAGGTACTGGGGAGCCGAGACGCGCGACGATGACGACGCGGAGGAGAAGTCATCGGCGGGGACGGGGCTGGGGTGCGCGAAGGAGCCAACCCTCTGGTCGTAGTGTCCGAAGCTAGGGTCCATGTTGGCGGCTGGGTCCCGGTAGTAATGCCTTTGGTCCGGGTGAAGAGGATGAGGAAGAGGTTGAGGCTGAGGGTGATGATGATGTTGTTGACGGTAGTCGTGATGCTGGAGGGTATATCCCTGTTGGTGGAGGCCGGGCATGTTCGGGGGGTAGTCGGGGGTGGGGACGGAGGACGGATGGCGTTGCCGGGATGAGGATGGGATCCGGGGGGAAGGGGGCCCGTCCTTTTTATCGACGTGTGCATCGTCGTGCCCCTCGTCAAGGTTCATGATAGATCGGAGGTCTGCCATGATCCGATGCGCCTCAAGAGAACATGACCGTCTGGAGGAAGAAAGCAGTAAGGAGGCTGAGCAGAGGTGTGTGCGTCCGGATCTCAACTAATACGGAGGGTGGGGGGGGGGGGGGAGGGGAGGAAGGTAGACGCCAAATAGAAGGTCTCGTGGAGGGGAAGTGGACGTCCAAAGTTAGTAATGACACAGCCCCTTGAGAGACGTTGGGGAATAAATAGAGATCGTGTATGTGGTCGTGGAAACATCGAAGGTTGGTTCGTCTGTGGGGGCGTGGGCGGACGCACGTCAGGTACGCGGTGGGGACGGGGTGTGGCCAGAAGAGCCGTGGAAGGGAGAGAATCTGGAGGTACCGTGGCCATGGAGGTATCCGTGGGAAGAGGGACATGGTCCAAGTGTATCCAGAGGGGAATGTAGACATGGTGGGCAGCGGCGCAAGCGGCTCCGCAGTTGGGTCTGCAGACGCGAATGGGTGCATAATTGAAGCCGGTGAGCGATGTCAAAAAGCACAAGGGAGCGGACAATTCCATTCGGCGGAAATCATGCCGGGGGGGTGGGGGTGGGGGGTGTGGGGACCGGAGCGGGTGTAAGTCGAAAAGAAAGACGGCGACGAGGGGTCGAGGGTAGTAAAGCGACGCAAGAAACAGACGCCCTTGGTCGCTTGTTCCGGGTGCGAGAGAACAAGCGTGCCTTGCCCTGCCACCCGGATCCCACAAGCGCCGAACAACCTAAAAAGCCTGGTGCAACCGTGAGTGGGCGCCGTTTGTCCCGCAGGAACCGCGCGGACGGGTCCTCGTGCTGTGCACGGGAGCTAGGCAAGAGGGTGGGCGGGAGATCCATAGATAGAACAGGGCCCAGGCACAGATGACGCGGGGTGGTAAAGGCGACCGCTGCAGATGCACCTTTGCGGGCTGTGGCGCGGGGCCGGGGTTCGCTTAGGGTGGTATCGAGCAGTGGCCAGCCAGGCCCTGCAGCGACATGCCCCGCCGCGTCGAGAACGTGTGGCAGCGGGCCTTCCTGAAAAAGGTGAAAGAAAGGATAATACGAAGAGTTCGAGTATCGTGAATCGCTTCAACTTCCTCGCCGAGCTTTCTGCGTCGACTGTCCGTCGTGAACTAGGATCGTGGATTCGAGCACTTCTCGACCACATTAGAGGGCAGTGTCGCAACCTGGACGAAGGGAGAAGGACGAACGCTAAGATCCACCCCACCTCCAAGTAATCAGCCTCGAAGCCATTACCTGCATCACGGCCCCATCTCCCGTATGATCCAGACCATTCACAGGCGAGGACTCGCGGATGGCGTGTGGGGCGAAAGGCAAACGTCGGTGTGGGAGAATGCCAGGAACGCTCAGGGCCCTGCAGGCAACAGAATGAGCTCCATCCCTCAAGGCTGGGAGGGGCGGAGCGTACGCCCTTGCGTCAATCGGCGCCCAGCGATGACCGCGAGCGACATCCGATCGCCCGCGACACTTACCCTTTAAACAGACTCCCCTCTCTCTCGCCATCTTCTCGATACTCGTCGAGATTGGGTGGTGTCCGTCGAGATTGCGTAGACGAATGCGTTGCCTTGTGCCCATTGTCGCCAACAATTCAGAAAATCAACAGTGAGCCCAGCGACGATTGGAGGTTCGCGCAGGAATGATGCGCAATGGGACAAGAAGTGCGGGGCAGCGCACCGATTGTCGCTGGTTGGCCCAAGGGATGATGGGCGACAGGGGTGTCCGGTTCCCAAAATTAGAAGCGCATCTGCCGCGACCGGATCTGGGGTGTCATTCCGCCTGCACCTGCACCTCGCGCCAACATGGGACGTTTACGGCGCTGGAACCATCGAGTCCCCGCGCGGACGCGGCTGGAGCGGCGGGATCGGTCTTCATGATGGACCCTGATGATGATGACGATGGTGCTTTTACGTTTCTTTGTCGCTCGGAAAGGGAAGTTCGGGCGCGGGCGCGATCGATGCACTGTGGCTGCATTTCCTGCGAAGGAGGGAGTGTTAGGCTACTGGCCGTCGGCCAAAGTCCCAGCTGGCACAGAACGCATCAGCGTGCCGTGTCGCTTACCTCGCCTCGGCCGTGCGCTTGTTTCTCCATATAGATGGCGCGATGCAACCGTCAATAGACGCCGCGCTCATCGTGGCACCGGCGTGGTAACGTAGGAACGTATCTCTGGGACGTGGTTCAGGCTGTGTCCCATGGCAGCTTGATAAATTCAAGACGTGGCAGACGATCCCTCAGGCGAAGTCTCCGGGCTGAAGAAGGATTCGATGTCTTGGAGATACGATGCCAAACCGGTATTGACCAGGCTAGGCAGACCCGGGTCCTCTCAGCATCCCCAGACACCACCAGGCGTAGCTTCTTCCTTTGTGTAGTCATCATCTAGCTATGTGAGGGAAGGATCTATTCCATAGGAAAGTGGGACTGTCGGCTCCTGCCCTCCCAATAACCGTGCCTTGTGCAGCGCGGAAAGAGCGATCCGGAGATGGCTGGGAGCGGATGGCGGGGCGGGGCGGGGCGGGAAGCACTGTGGGGCGGGGGATAACACCGCCGTACCCACACTGTGACCCCAAGCGATATCTCCGGGCTCCGCCTCCCGGATGTTCTCCGATCACCCAGCCTAGCCTTGCGGGCATAAAACGAGGCATACAGCAAGTCATGGTAGTACATGACGGCAGGTGTAGGTAATATACGTGAATATACTCCGTAGTCGAGTAAGGTATCTGTAAGCTCTCTAAGCGCCGGGTTGTTTCCAGAACATCGTCTCACGTCTCACGTATAAGCTCTCCGCAGCATTAAGCTTACTTGGTTGTCCCCTTACACAGATGATGTAATCCACCTTCTCAAGCTCGACCCGCGCTCTGTATGGTCAGAGAGCACTGGAGAAAAATGCTCTATTTTAGGAACGCAACTGCAATCGGGACGCATGGGGCCAGGGGCATGGAATGGGGGAAGGGGCGGGGACGCAGGGGCAAGCAGGAACCGGCGGGGCCGAACGAGAGTTTACCTTTTGATATCTGGCCTGAGAAGACAAGAGACATTTGTCTGGTGAGTCAAACTTGTGAATTATTGTAGTCATTGTTTTTTTGAATCAAAATTGTTGCTTTGAGAGCGGTCCACCGGGTTCCTGCCTCGTGACGTGCCGCGCGGTCATGTAAGAGGCCCGCTGAGTCTCGGCAGACAAGGCACAGCCCCAGCCCTACGACTCTGAAACTCGCGCCGTGCCGATACGAAGTGGGAACGCACCGACGGTTCTGTTCCGCCCCATGTCCATGTTCTGAATGTGTGAGTCGAGTCTAGTCCAAATCCCGTTGCGTTGCGGGCCGAATCCAGGAAGTCGTGCCGACGCCCGCACATGGCGGTGGGGCCTGGATGCCCCGCTCCGAGTTCCGCTGTGTCCGCCTCACCGGTCACCGGTGCCCCGCTCCGAGGCAGGACGTTACGTATGCTTTTTCCCCCTCATCCCGCAGACGTGGCACGATTACATCCTAGACCAAGAATGAAAACGACTCGGACAGAGTCCTAGAATTCTAGCCAAGGAAGAGAAAGAGGGGGGAAAAAGAAAAAAAAAAGTCCTTGCACTAGGATCTGCACCACCGGACGGACACAAGTTCGAGGACCCACGCAAAAAGAAGCGCGGTACACGCTAACGGACCCTGCCAGGGCCCCTCCCCCCCCCCCCTCCCCCCGGGCCCTCCCCGCGTGCCGGGGGTATATATCCCGCGTGGGGGCCGCCAATGTCCAAAAATAAACCCTCGCATGGACCCGATCGGACGGCTCGGCGCTTAACCGTCCTTTTGTGCTAGGTTGCCTCGCGGGATGAGAAAACTCTCCACTATCCGAGTGGTAGACCTGGCGCATGGGCACGTATGCCCGCTAGCCACTTCTGGGGTGGGATTGCGCGGAAGCAAGCGAGACTGACGTGTGTGGACGAGATGGCATGGATCGTTGGGGTTCATGCCTTGTCGATGTCCCTTTACGCTCGGCCGAGAGCGAGGCCCCCCCAGGTTTTGTCTTGTTCTTCGCTCCGCCCGTTGCTCTCTAGATATGCTTAATTTTTTTTCCCCCTGTTGTGTAAATTCACCCGGACCGGGGGAGTGAGGGGGCTCTCGAACCTCGATGTTCCGCAGGGATGCTGCACAGGGAACGTGCACTACGTACCACAATTTCTGCCCATGTCATTGCGGGTTGTTCGCCCGACAAGCAGGCTCTCTGTCCGTTCGCCAACCCCCTCCCCACGCAAAACAAACACCGTCGCAACAGAAGCCCAGCCGCGCTTTTCTCTAGATTACAGACGCCCCTTCTCCCAAACCCTCGGAACCGAAACCCCCCCCCCCCCCCCCCCCCCGGGGCCAACCACACGCCCCTCCATCGCCCTTGTCCATTCTCGTCTGTGCCCTTTGCAGCGTCTGCTCACGGCCCTTGCCCGTTTGGGACAAGCCCCAGATGCGTGACCTCAGACCCGCATGCAGCCTCCGCATGAGACGGCGCTTAGAGGCTATTTATAGAGGCTGCGGGTGTAACAGATCGGGCATGTCACCTTGTACCCTTGTCCACTATTTTGCAAAGGGGAGCGGTCGGGGTTTGTGGCAGTGGGCCCGGCTCTGGTTCAGCATTCTTGTCAAAGATGAACAAGTATCTGCATTTTTCGCTTCCGCATCGCCTTGTGCATGTTTGATGGCGCGGAACTGGCGACGGGAACGAGGGCGGACAGAGGTGAAGCTGCCTGCTCCCCGCAGGGATGCTCATGTCCTTGCGCAAGGGTGAGTGTGCACGTGCCACACAGCTCGATTGCTTCGCAAATCCCCCGCCCGTCCTCCCCCGCTGTAAACCTCCAGACAAGACGCATCGCGGAGGACCCTTGCGCGGTCCGTCCCGCATATGCGCTCCATATCGCCTCTGAGACCCCCAAGGCCCCCGACCCGGGCCCGCGAACCGGCGATCTCTCCATCTGGCCGGGCCAGGCCAGGACGGACCGCTGACGGCACGTCCCGCCGGCGTCGCGGGGGCGGCGGCCTAGCGGCGATGGCCCAGGACCGGAGGGGATGGCCTGCATGCGGCCGCCTGGACCGGATGCCACGCCCCCCTGGGTCCCGAAATAGCCCGCATCCCGCATGACGCCGGGCCCCCATCTCCAACTCGCGGCCGAGCCCAGCCTGCGGCCCGCCTCGTAAAGAAACTCGTCCAAGAAGGTGGAGGGCGGCGTCAAAGGGCCCAGGCTACAATCCCTTGCCGTAGACTGCCCCATCTACTTTCAAAGAGCCCGGCTGCGGAGGACGGGAGTGTCCTACGCGGGCTGTGCGGGCTTCGAGAAGGGCGTCTGCACAACCACTGTCGAGGAGGGGCGGCGCCCTCCGCGGCAGTCGCTCGTGCCCTTTGTCTACCCCCTTCAGATTCCACACTCGGCCACCTCGACTTCGTCAACCGCGCCGACCGCTCCGCTGCACTCTACAGTACCCACGCCGGACCACAAGGCTTACGTCTCGGCCTCCCGGAACCCCGTATCCGCGCTCGGCACTCCGTCCGCGACGGCACCCTCGGACCAGAAACAAGCGCGGCGCGCCCCTCTTGGGTGCGTCTTCCCTGCGCCGGTGCTTGCTGGAGGGAGAGTGCCTCCCACGCAGGGAAGGGGGGGGGGAAAAGAGGGGGCGGCATGGCCGACTTCAGAGGAAGGGAGGGCCGGGGAGAAGCCCGCCGTGCCCAGCCCTACTGGCCTCCCTCGAGGTCGCAGGGAGGAGACAAGCCCCCCCCGACAAATCTGCGCTGCACGCGTCCGCGCATGCCAGGCACATGCAACCCCGGTGCGCAGCCTGCCCCCCGTCCTCACTTCACCCCCACCTCCCATCCGGCATAGTCTCTCGCGTCATCCTGCCACACCCTCACCACCACCTCTCGCCCCCTTCTACGCTAGGCCGCTCCCGCCCGCGTGCTCCTGATACGAGCTCAACTCCGTGGAGCCGCGTTTCACGTGTCTGCCCGTGTGTCTGGGGCCGGGGCCTAGCGCCCCTTGCCGTTCGGGGGCCGGTACCTGCGCATGGCGCAAGGGCCCTGGGTTCCTGCATTCCGTGCTCTTTTCTTCTCTTGCCTCGCGCATTGTGTTTGTGCTTGAGACGGAGGGGTCTGGCGAGGGAGCTGGATCGGACGAAGGATGGGGGTCTTGCTGTTTTCTTTTTTTTTTGGGGGAGACGGCGGGTCATGGCCTCGCTGGCATCTAGATGACGGTTCATTGTAACGCGGTGTTGGGAGTCCTCTTTCACGGGCTTCATTCCCCCCCAGCAACGGAGGGACGACAGGAATCACCTCCTATGCTCTGATGTCACCCGCGGGCCCCATGAGTGTATCTACCAACTAGCTCCCCCCCCCCCCAGGAGGTGGGCGCGCTGTATTTCTGGATATATAAGGCGGTGGAAGATGCGACGAGAGTGTCTATTGTTTGTATGGGGCTGTTAGGCTGTAAGTGGATGTAGATGCGTCGAAGGGGCGGTCCACCACCAGGGGGGGGGGGGGGGGGTGTTAGGGTCTAGTGGCCACAGATGAATCTCTCTTCATAGGAGTTGAGGACGTCCAGTACCGGTATCTTTGTAGTCCCATTCCCTGAGAGCACGTCGGGCAAAGCCTCCGCGCACCATGCCTTTCAATTCCACCACGGCGCCCGGTATATGTCACTGACTCACGTTGCCCCGTCCGCATTCACTCCATCTGGATGCCCTCCCTTGCTTGACCACAAACGCTCTTGTTCGTAACAGCCATCGTACAGCCCCTGCCTCATCTTACATGTGCGCCCTGCCACTTCACCCACGGCAGCCCTCCTCCAAGTCCTCTGATGTCTAGTGACGGCTCACGCCGAAAACGGCGCCAGCGCAACCGCCGCCTTGCGCACCCCCTTCCCCCCGACCACAATCTCCCTTATCCGCAGCGCTCCCCCGGCGGGCAAGTCCACCACAACCGCGCCGTCTCCCTCAACACGGTACCGGATTCTCACCGGCTTCGGCCCGGCCCCTTCCCCCGACCCCAGGAACTCGACCTCCTTCCACTCACACTCCACGGGCCGCTCCACGACCTCGGCGTCCCGCACAATGACCCTTTCCGCCCCCTTCTTGCCCACGACTTCGCTCCATAGCGGGCCGAGGACCCTTAATCTCCGCGCAATCTCCTCCGGGCTTGCACCCCACTGAGCCCTCCTCTCCCCCTTCGTAACCTTGGGCGCGCGGCTCGCCTTCGCATCCCCGGTCTCACCCCTGACGTCCACCGGGTCAACGTGCAGCCCCCTCCTCAGCCCGTCAAGCAATAGCTCAGCTCCGGGCGCCCTGACCAGCTCGGCGAGCTGCGGGACGGTGCAGGACGGCGGGATGGGGATCCCTGGCCGGGGCGTCTGCGACAGGATGAGGCCGTGGTCGAACTTGTGCTCGTCGAGGGTCTGAAGGGTGATGCCCGCGTGGGTCCTGTCCTGCAGGAGGGCGTGGTGGAGAGGCGCCGCGCCGCGGAGGCTGTGGGGTCAGCACTCAACTCCTTGCACGCTCTCTCTTGTTTTTGCTCGCGCCTTCAAGGTACATGTAGATGCGTACGTTGCAACGGGGAGTGGGGGAGAGTCTTACTCTGGTAGAAAGGACGGGTGTACGTTGAGGCCCCCGTACTTGGCAGCCTGCAGTATCCGCGGCGGGACAAAGAGGCCAAAGGACACGGCGATGACGAGGTTGATGTGGTTGGGAAGCTGTGACGTTAGTCTCCGGCCGCTCCGTGCGGGCGTTGGGAAGAGGGAGAGTGCTGGGCGTACCTCGAATCCGGTAAAGGTATCGCGCTCGTGTATGGGCAGCTCGAGCTTGAACGCTACGTGCTTCAGGGGCACTGTGAACCGTTAGTGGGACCGAGCCTCGACTAGAGCCTCTCACTTTGTTTTCCCTCTGCAACTCCTCGAACATCGAGTCCTCCGCAGGAGTTTTACAAGGCGGCATGCGCGAGCGCAACCCAATGAATGCCGGGAACAGATAGACGGCCATGGATTCAAAAAACCACATGGCTGTAGAAGAGTAGAAGTCTTACCCTCCCGGATAGTCTTGTACCCCCTCCCGACACCCTTCCCGGGCCGAACGACAACGTCAAGCGACTCCACCACGCCGCCCGCCCTCCTCTCCCCGTCCAGCGCCTCGAGCGCCGCGCAGCTGAACTCGTCTGCCCCGCAGAATAGAATCCTCAGGGGGTCTGATTTCTTTGATAGGCTCCTGGACGGTATGTGCCTGGCTGGTATGCGGCGTGGGAGAGAGAAAGGCCGGAGCCGGAGGCGTGAGAGGATCATGCTATGATGGCTCTCTGCATCACGGTTCTCGAAGCTTTGTATGGAACCTTCCCCGGGTGGTAATATTAAATCTAAGCGTGAGATAAAGCAGAGGGGATGGATAACTGGGCGAAGGTCGGCGTTGGGCGTCCCTGTCGAGATGGTCTTCTGAGGTGATCGTGGTGAATGGTGGGGAGACGCGTCGTCGCGATTGCGGAATTATCCCGCTTGCAGCATATTCCCCCTAGAATCCCTGCAGGCCCCGCCTGCAGAGGACGTCTGTAAGACGCCGCCCGTTGCGCGCCGCATACTCTCCCCACCGCGTCCATAGGCCTGGCTGGAGCCGTCATTTCCAACTGATACGAGGTAAAGGACAGGGCAACGCCGCAAGGAGGTTAGGGCGCACGTCGAGAGGATTTGAAGGGTTTAGAAAACATCTCATAAACAAGAAAGAAAAAAAAAAAAAAAAAAAAAAAAAAAAAAAAACTAGGATATAAGCCCGACGATGGAAGAAACCCGATCCAAGCGGGAAGCGATCAAGCAAGCGCGCAGAAACACCGTCTGACCTCACCTGTCCCCGTCCTATCCCACACAGCTCCTCCTCGCCCCTCCTCTCCCCCTCCTCACACTCGACCCCGAGCATCAAGGAAAGAAAATACTCTACAATGCGTAGGGAAATGGCCCTGGGAAGCATGAAAACAGAAAACCAATGTACAACCCTTGTCCCCAACCAGCGGAACAATAGACAAAACAGACACCTGGCCCGAACAGAGCGGAACAAGAGCCGAAGACAATGAAAAAGAACACCCTCTACAGACCACTCCCAAACCAGGAGACATCCCTCACAGAACAACAACGCCGCTCCCGAACCCCACGACAGCCACCCTCGCCCATCACATCCACCCCCTACTTCCTCAATATGGCGTCGTAGACGCTCGTCAGCCCCGTAATCGCGCACCCGACCAGCACGCCCCGCCAACCCCCATACACCCCCGCGTTGATCCTCCCCACGCTCGTCTCGTCCACCAGCCCGCAGAACGTAGCCCCCTGCGCGTAGACTAGGTACGAAACGAGCGCCTTGGCGACGCTGAACGTCAGCGGGTCAACGGCGTACTCCGGACCCGCCCTCCTCCCGCGCCCGGGCCTCTCCCTGTTGGCGGACAGGTTGTAGAAGTAGCCCAGGGTGGCGGGGATGAGGACGCTGGTGGCCAGCCACAGGAGGGCAGGGTACCAGAACGACGCGGTGAGCAGGAGGAACATGTCCGGGACGTGCACCGGGTGGTCGATGGAGGTGAGGGGCGGCATGGCGGGAAGGGTGAAGGCGTACGTGTCGGAGAGAAGCTCGCGGCGGAGGGAGTAGAGCTCGACGGCCGCGACGGTTAGGAGGACGGCGGGGACGGTGGAGAGGGAGTCGCGGGCCGTGTGGGCCGCGTCCGTGATGCCGCTTTCGTGGTAGGCGGTCGCGACGCGCGTGCGGACGGCCGTCGCGCTCTGTTCGACGGCCGAGGCGACGTCTGCGGGGGTGGCGGGGAGGGGGATGCGCGTCGCCATGGCGAGGTTGCGGGGGGTGGTCAGCGCCGTGGAGGTGGCGGCCGCGGCAGCGTCTGTGGACCGGCGAACATCGTCACTGCGGAAGCGTTAGCCCATATTTACCCCCCCCCCCCCTCCCCCCCAAACTTAGAAACCAACGTGGTTTTGAGACGAGACTCACTCGGGGGAGAAATCCTCGGGCGCGCGCGTGGACCGCCGCTTCACGGAGCGCAGCGGCCTGTCGGCGTCGTCGGGGGCCTCCTTCTTGATGGGCGACCCGCGCGCCTTGGCCTGGCTCTGGAAGAAGCCCGCGACGCGGGGATCGTCGTTGAAGGTGGGCGAGTTCTGGGTCAGGAAGCGGTCGAGGGCGACCTCTAGCTCGACCTTCTTGAGACTCTCGTAGCTGGCGGTGGGCGTCAGCGGGCATTCACGCGAGATGAGGTGTGTGCGCAGGTAGGGAGAGGGTGCGGGTGGGTGGTTGGGCGGGGCGCGCGACGTCATTCATTACGAACGACGCGCGCGGGCGGAAGCAAAGCAGGCGAGAGGACGGAGCCGATGGAATGGTCACATACTTTGTGAGGCCGACGTGGTCGGCGACTTCGACGAGGTCGCTCTTGCGCTGGCCGCGCAGCCAGCTGTTCGACGACGAGGTAGACATGCTCGCGAATAACTCGGGGGAATCCAGATTATCGAATATGCGTCGCGTGAAATGCGACGTGCGACCAGATGAAAACAAGTAGTAAAGCTCGGTGCGCGTTTGAAAAAAAAAAAAAAGAGAAAAAAAAGGGGGGGGGGGGGGGGGGGGGGGGGAAGGGGTGGGTTGGTTTTGAGGGGGCGGGCAGAAATTGAGGGGGGG
>JAMFQS010000076.1:0-48127 GCA_025503055.1 Sordariomycetes sp. B11D1 | reverse complement strand
CCCCACCTCCCCCCCCCCCCCCCCCCCCCCCCCCCCCCCCCCCCCCCCCCCCCCCCCCCCCCCCCCCCCCCCCCCCCCCCCACCCTTAGGAAGGCTTGGATGAAGAGGCGCGAATGATAATGGCGGTGATGCTCTTGTGGTCTCGATGTGGGTTCGCGATCGCTGCGTGAGGGCCGTTTCACCTGATGGAGGGAGGCTCGGGTTGAAAGGTCCGGGCGCTGGTCGTGATGTGTTTGGGATGAGAGGGGACGGGATGGATGGAGGGACAGTTGTTGTTGAGGGGTGGCAGGTGGCAGACGG
Source organism: Sordariomycetes sp. B11D1 (assembly GCA_025503055.1). Taxonomy (NCBI): domain Eukaryota; kingdom Fungi; phylum Ascomycota; class Sordariomycetes; species Sordariomycetes sp. B11D1. The sequence goes on along the minus strand of JAMFQS010000076.1, from coordinate 47,827 downwards.
GGAAGAGGGGAGCTGATGACAATGCAACGGACGGGGCGTGGCGTGGGGTTATATGCAGGTGTGTGGTGGTGATTGTGCACACCGCAAATTGTGTAGAAGGTACATTGTACTTGTACGTTTGTGCAGCTCGCCGGGTGTTGCGTTGTTTGTTTTGGTGTCGTCGCCGCGGACAACGCGCGCCGGGGGATCCGCGGGATGGGGCCTCGCCCCTTCTTTTCTCTTTCCGGCAGGTTTGCGTCTCTTGGCTCTAAGGCTGCTTCCTTGAACCCTCGTCTTGATCTCTCGGTTATCTCCCGTCTAGTTTGCGTGCCTACAGCATCTAGGTGCTAGATAGCAACCGCCCTAGGAGCTTGTGCTCGTCCTTCGCAGCTATGACATAATTCCCGGGACTGGCGGGCGGCCCCGGACTCGGGCTGCGCCGGCGCCGGCGCCAGCGGCAACGGCTACCGGTAGAACCCGCGGGGATCCACTACGCACGGCGCTTCAGACGACACTGTCCCTTCCAGTTCGTCAGGCGCGAAGCGGGGGCGCATTGAGCAGGCGCCCCTTTCCTCTACCAAGCCACGCGACCCCCCTCGGGTCTTGAAGGGATGGTATTTTCTAGGTGGGAAAAACGGCATGTTTTCCAAGGAGTAGCATTTGACATTTCCTCTCGGCCAATCATGTCCGACATGCTTACACTCTGTCCGTCGCGCTCACCAACCCAAACACGGAAACCACGCGGAGATCCCTATTACGTTCAAAAGCGCGTCTTGTCGTGTATTCTCGCGTGACATGCCCCCCATGGTATTCCCACTCCAGAATTCTGGCTTATACGTTTTGGTGCGTGTGCTTGGAAGGCTGGTTCCTCGCGCATATCCTGCGTAAGCATGTAAAAATGTCACCTACTGTACGTCGGCAGATCAGCGAGCTCTCAAGTGCACATCGCAGCTTCTAGACACGGCCGCCATGGCCACATGCGACTAATCGTAGGTGAGCCTGCTTCGTGCATCGTCTTACTGTTCCCATATTCTGTGGTTGACGGGACCTCGAGTTGACGGCGGCTTCGTAGGCCTCTGGACGGGGCTGGATACTCGACGTTAAGCTCACGGCGGTTTATCATGGTTTCTCATGTGCCTACACCTATTGATTCCACAAAGCGAGACTTCTCACGCGCAGATAACGGCTTCAATTTCGAGTCAAGCAAGTCCATGACCAACTCACCATGCCGTCCTCTCCCGCCCCCCTACCACCAGGCCTCCATGGCGTCTTGACTTCCTCAACGGCCCACGAAGCTATAATACACCCATATGCCATATGGAAATTGAGATTAAAAGCCGAGAGAAAAACTGCCCTAAGTAACAAGATTCCTGTAAAACAATGAAAAGAAGAATGAGCGGGTACCCTGGCAATAAGCCCGTTCCTTGCGGCCAAGCTCTCTTCCTCCACCATTCCTCCGGCGCCTCGATCGCTCATCCCGTCCCGTGGCCGCGAGGTACTGTAGAGCATCTTCCAAGCCCCAAATAGAAACAAACAAACGGCCTGTATAAAAACCACGGACTTCAAAAAAAGACTTCCACTTCCGGAACAGTTCCTCTACCCAGCAGCCCGCTTCCCCCTTAACCCCGGGATCTCTACCCCCGCGCATAAGGGTGGAACCCCCTGCTCGCACCCCTCCCGCCCCCACGATAATTCGCACCGGGCCTCCCCGCGTTCTTCGGTCCCGTAGGCGCATTGGCAGGCGGCGCGTTCGCCGGGTCCCCCGCGCGCTTGTGGAACCCTCCTCGCCCGCCGCCGCCTTGGGGCACGTTGGGCTGCGGCACGTCGTCGTACATGCCCTCCCACGACGTGGGCGCCCCTCCGCCGCCGTACCCACCGGCGTACTGGTTATCCCTACCGCGCCGCTGCGGCGCGGTGGGGGGCGGCTGGTCGAACATCTGCTGGTTCTCGAAGCCGCCGGGGAACTGACCCCGGCCCGCCGCCGAGTTGGGACTCATGTTCCCCTGGCCCTGGCCCTGCGCCGCCATCATCTGCTGCATCATCTGCGGGTTCATGCCCATCATGGGGTTGGCGCCGCCCTGGGCCCCGCCGCCGCCCCGGCCCATCATCTGCTGCTGCATCTGCGCCATCATCATCTGCTGCATCATGGGGTTCATGCCACCCATCCCGCGGTTCATTGCCATCTGCTGCTGCTGCATCGCCTGGAAGTACTGCTGCATCCGCTGCATGTACTGCGCCATGACTTGGGGACTCATGCCCCCGGCCGTCGCACCACCCGCGCTGGCTCCATCGTCCTTCCGGAACTTGTTCCGCCGCGCGGCGGCCTCTTCTTCCTCGCGCATGTTGCCCCGCGGCTGCGCCTTCTTCACCTCGATGGGCTTCCCATGGATCTCGAGCGGGGTGTTGATGCAGGCCTCGACGCCCGCCTCGTTCTCGAACGTCACGAAGCCGAAGCCCCGGGGTCGCCCCGTGTCCTTATCCATCATAAGGGTTGCGTCGACGACGCGGCCGAACTGCTGAAAGTACTCGCGGAACTCTTGGTCCGTGGTCTCCTGACTGACGCCACCCACGAAGATCTTGCTCGTCTTTTCTTGCTCGTCGCGGGGGATGGCGCGCTTGGGGTCGATCTGAAGGGAGTTAGCAGTGGTTTCGGGGAAGGGGAGAGGGAGTCTGTATGGGCACGCGTTGGAACATACAATCTTGCCGTCAAGGAAGTGCTCCTTGACCATGACGACGTTGACCGTCTTGGGATCCTTGAACGTCAGGAAGCCGAAGCCTCGAGAGCGGCCAGTGTTGTTGTCTCTCATGACGGTGCACTCGAGGACCTCGCCAAACTCTGAAAAGTAGTCGCGCAGGGACTCTGCTCGGCGTTAGGAACACATCTTGGCAGGCGCTCGTAGGGGCCTGGATGCGGGTGTCTTACGATCAGTCGTCTCCCAGTTCAAGCCACCGATGAACATTTTGCTATTATCCCAAGTCAGTAATTACGGCGGACCTGACACCCTTAGAGCGGTAGCAGTTGACAAAAGATGAAACGAAACGCGAAGATCAAAGCAACGTCCCAGCTTGGGACTAAATCCAGGCAGGCTATCGGCTCGATCAGGAAGTAGGCATGTGCAAGGTGCTGTCCAGAGACGACCTGTGCAGGGCTAATCCAGGCAAGCGCACTCCGCGTACCCAGGGTTGCGAGACGACGGAGCCAAGGTGCTCTCGCGGACCGACACGGCAGCGACCGAGCGAGTCTCATTCCCGGAATTCGATCCCACCCAGTCCTCATCGGCCGGGACCCTGCGCTGAGACGCGCGCTCCGAGTCCACCTCGTAGACGTCGTCCGCGGGCATGTTCTCGTAGTCCGGCGCCGGGTCGTCCCAGTAGGCGACGTCCATGGCGTCGAGGTAGTCGCCGGGCATGAAGGGCATGAAGCCGAAGGCAAGATCCATACTCTTGCCGTGGTGTCGATAGGGAATGTTTTCGAGCAAGCGGTTGTGGACAAGAATGTGTGGTGAGATTAGAGGTTGAGGTTGAAGCAGGGAGAGATCGTGATAGTGGCAGGCGTTAGAATGGTGTTCAGAATAATCCTGGGGCCACGGGCTTTCCAACGATGATGACAAGGCAGGGAAGAGGTGAATCATGGAGCAGTCGCACATTCACTCAACCAACTAGAGATAGACTGGTGAATGAATGGGTTCCTCGCCAAACCGTACGCCTTCCCTTTTGAGATAATGCCAACAACCTCCTATGGTCCTTCCCTAATCGAAACCGAGCCAAGTAGATACGGCTACCCTTTTGAGACGACGTAAGTCCCTGTGACCTTATTCACTGCCGGCTACCACATGGCAAACCGCCCATCTCGGAGCCTCAAGGTAGCCAAGTCCAGCCCCACAGGTCGGTCCGGAGGCCCGGCTTCGTAGGCCATACGCCACAGCACACCTCATGATGCGGTAGCGGCTGTGCTAGGGACAATCTGGTCGAGTATTCGTCTGTCTTGCTATCGCTGTCTGCCTCTCTGATCTTGCTAGGTACTGGCTCGTGATACTTGCTGTATGCTATGGCCAACAACCGAGAGGGGCGCAAGGTGCTCCTTCCATTTTGTTTCCAGACAGCCCGTCCCAGCAGTCTCCACGATCGGTGCTATGGCGCTGCTTGGGTGACTGAGGCGGGATGGGTGCCAGGACCATCCGGCACTCTTCAGCCTCTGCGAGTGGGTCCTCCAACTGGCGGCGCGTCGGGGACGTGAGCTCACCCGGACAGAGTCCTCCAACCAGGCCATCCCCCCCCCCCCCAAATCATGGTAACCTCGCTTGCTTTGAGCCCATAGCCAGAATGTGCACTGCTGTGTGCCCCATGCCTTGACCCACGCATCGACTTCGATGTCGCTGTGGCCCTGGAATAGCAGCTGGCGCAAGAGCAACCGGCCTACAAGGTGAGTCCCCCATTGCCCATGTCCACCGATCCCATGTCCCAACGATTGACTTCAAGTAGGCAGGCATAACGGGACCCGTCGAGCACATGTCGAGCGACCTGGAGCTACAGTTGCGCCCAGGTGACGGCAATCCAAGCGTGATGCGGATGGTCGAAATCCGGCTCACGTCACGACGCGGCGGGGTCAATTCAGAAAACGGACGAAAGAAACACACTTACCCATCTTCTTTGCTCGACGACGGGGGCTTGGGCGCGGAGCCCGCGAAACTCGGGGGTGGCGACTCGGTAACATCCTGACGCTGTGGCGCGGGGGCAGGGGACAGGACAGGCTGTGTCGTCTCGCCCAAGTCGAAATCTACGTCGTTGTCATCGTCGTCCTGCTCGGCAGGCTGGTGGTCGTCTTTTTGACCGTTCGCCTCGGTTGCTGTCGCGGGAGCCTCTTCCGCGGCCGGGGCGGCAGGAGCAGGGGGCTGGGCCGCAGGGGGGGCCGCCTTGGGAGCATCGTCGTCATTGTACCTCGAGGGGCGTTAGTCACGCGAGCTGTGTCTGGGCGGGGTTCGAACGATGAAAGGGGGCAGAAGTCGGGAGGTAGTGCGAAGGCGCGGACGTACAGATCGGCGAAGAGGTCGTCCTCGAAGCCCTCGGGTTCGGTCATCCTGGCGATCGGAGACGGCTTCCGCGCGTCAATTAGTGGTGGTCAAAGGAGTGCAAACTCAAGAATGAGCTTCAATGGAGGGCTCCTAGGTCTACGGCCGATTGGCAATGATGAGGAAGAACGAAGGAAACGAGGAAAGCAAAAGCCGTGGAGGATGCTGGCGCGAGCATGGGAGATGGTTCCTGGGTGGAACTTTCCGAGCAACCGTCAAGACGTTAATGCTTGGAACACAGCCTGGAGCAGAGGTTGTTATCGATAAGTCATGTGACCCGGCGCCACAGTATGGCAGCGTCTAGTGGTCTGTGCTGGGCAATGGGCAGTGTCATGGACGTTCCGAAGTCACTGATGTTCTTTCACATGTTTATAAGATCTCAGTGATTCCTTTAATAGCATGCGGGTGCTTCTTGATAGTAGCAGTTCACATGCTCTTTTGATCCGCATTTGGATGACGGCAGTTTGAAGGATCGAGCTTGCACATTTCAGGTAGACTCTGGTGCGCCTTAGACATGATATGCGACTCTTTTATCATCAAGTATCATTCCAATTCTCAGCTATAAAGCTGCGCAATATCTCCTCTCCGCTTCGCAATGGCGACGGTGCTCGAGACTCGACAGCACTCGGTGGTGATGCAGTTCGTGAGAGCCACACTCCTGTGGCTTGTGTTCCGCGTCACACGTGCTGTGCGGATACCGAGCGCTACAATCAGATCAGGAAGGCGGTCAGTGCAACTCCCGCCCCACCATTGCTACGGCCATGGGCGGACAGGTCCGCGGGCCTACTCACTGCTGGTGGCAACTGGGACATCGGCCTGCGACTTGGCCCCCTCGACCAGCCAGACCTCAGACGACCCCCTCGGCCGCTCTCGACCATTCCACCCCGGTGGCGCATCATGACTCGAAGAACAACCTAATGCCTATCTGACCATGTTTTCCAACTCGGGGAGCGGCAAGAAGCCGCAGCAGCAGGTAAGCGCCGCCGAGCTACGGGCCTCCGCCCGCATCGTGTCGTGCTAACCAAGCTCGCCAAAGGAGATGGTCCAGGTTGGTAAGTGCTCTGCCCACGCCTCGCCGACGCGCGCGAATCCAACTAGGGCTTCTCCAGCCTCTGTTTTCTTTGTTGACTGCTTCTGACTCCATCGTCAGACCGTTCCGAGTACGTCTTTTCCCCGCAAGCACCCCGCCCGGCCCCATCCCTGAAGCGCCTGCTAACTCCGAACGTTGAAGCTCGACCTCGCCCTTCTGGAGAGCCCCGACCCAACGCGATCGAGAGCGAGAGCCGACAAGGGCCCCCGGCCGAGGCTCCGGCCTTGTCGTCGGGGCCGCGTACTCGCATGCCGATAGTCTGAGGCTCGACTCTCTGTTCGTCGCCCACGAGCCGTCTCCATTCTAGCCCTCCCTTGCGTTGCTAACATGTGCCTTAGAAATATATCTGGGTCGTCATCGAGGCCGCACACACCCCCGAGCTCATCAAACGGCAAGCTACGCACTGGTCCTACTTCCCCTCCGTCGCGACGGGTCTCCGGGCGCACGTCGCCCCCGTTCAAGCACTACATAAACTTCCTCTCTACGACTAACGACGACTGGAAGGCCGACGAAGACGAGATGGTGGAGTACGAGGACGACGACGGCGACGACTTCGGGCTACCGAGCCTGTCTAATATGAAGCGGAGAAAGAGGAGGACCGCAGCCGGTCAGGCGGGAGCGGGAGACCTGTCGCCGGGCCCGGAGGCCCCCAAGACGGGTCTCCACGCCAGGCGGTATTCGGATAGTGCCGATATCGCCATCGAGCGCCCGTCGCCGTCATATCCTATGCCAAAGAAGAGCGAGGGCAAGATATTACGGCCGCAGTACAAGGAGATATTACGAGGTGTGTCGGCGTTGAATCTATTCAAGGAGAAAACCCAGCTGACCGTACCAGACCCCGCAAACGCCCTCCACCTCATAAACTACCCCTCCGTGCCCCCCAACGCCTCCTCCAAGGAGGCCGAGGCCATAAACTCGCGCATCACCCGCATAGACAAGTTCAAGAAGATCCTCCAGACGACCACGATACCCCTCACCGAGCTGCGCAAGCTCGCCTGGTCCGGCGTGCCCCCCGAGGTCCGCGCCATGACCTGGCAGCTCCTCCTCAGCTACCTCCCCGCCAACAGCGAGCGGCGCGTCGCGACGCTTGAGCGCAAGCGCAAGGAGTACCTCGACGGCGTCCGGCAGGCCTTTGAGCGCACCGGGGCTGCGGCCGCGGCCGCGGCTGAGAAGGGCATACAGCCGCCTCCGACAGGCAAGTCGAGGGGGCTAGACGAGGCGATATGGCACCAGATCAGCATCGACGTGCCGAGGACAAACCCGCATCTGGAGCTGTACGGGTACGAGGCGACGCAGAGGTCGCTCGAGAGGATCCTGTACGTCTGGGCCGTGCGGCACCCGGCGAGCGGGTACGTGCAGGGCATCAACGACCTGGTGACGCCCTTCTGGCAGGTGTTCCTGGGGGCGTACATTACGGACGCGGACATTGAGTCGGGGATGGACCCCGGGCAGCTGCCGAAAGCGGTGCTGGACGCCGTCGAGGCGGATTCGTTCTGGTGTCTTACGAAGTTGCTGGATGGGATCCAGGACCACTATATTGTTGCGCAGCCGGGGATTCAGAGGCAGGTTGCTGCGCTGAGGGATCTCACGGCCAGGATCGACGCGGGGCTGGCGAAGCATCTTGAGAGGGAGGGGGTGGAGTTTATCCAGTTTAGTTTCCGGTGGATGAACTGTTTGTTGATGAGGGAGATCTCGGTGCGGAATACGATACGGATGTGGGATACGTATCTGGTGAGTCTGCCCTGCTCCTCTCCTTACATGCCCCTGCGCCAACCTCTCCCAGCATAATGCTAACTAACAGGCACAAAAAACAAAGGCCGAAGAGCAGGGCTTCTCTGAGTTCCATCTCTACGTCTGTGCGGCGTTCCTTGTAAAGTGGTCCGACAAGCTCGTCAAGATGGACTTCCAGGAGATCATGATGTTCCTGCAGAGGCTGCCGACGCGCGAGTGGGGGGAGAAGGACATTGAGATGCTCCTGAGCGAGGCGTACATCTGGCAGAGCCTGTTCAAGGGATCCGCGGCGCATCTTAGGGGGCCGGCGACGGGGCGGTCGCCTCTGGGGAGCGTGCAGTTGTAGGTGTGGCTGCTGGTATCATTGCTTGTGGGTGGACATTGGGATATGGGGTCGGGGTACTGGATATGGGGATATGGGACATCGGATGGGGATGTGATGATGCGAGTCTGTTTGGGTTCGGGGCGTGTGAGGATAATGACCGGGTGCTTCATGGCTTCAAGACGATTTTAGACACTAATACAACGGGACCCAACCAAGGGCAACGATCCCCAACGTCTCAACTGCTACCCATTCGTACCAAGAAGTGTGCTCGGATGCATGCAGTGTATTAACCCCAAACAAACCCCCAATGCCAAACTTTGAAACCAGTATACGCACTACAACTTGAACCCACCGCCAGTGACAGCCTTTCCCTCCCTCGCCTTATTCCCCTCAACATCCAAGATCTCACCCCGCTTGTTAATGACCCTGACACCCCCCTTCTTAAGATCCGCAACCGTCTCCTTCCGCGACCCCTTGCCCGGCGCAGCCCTCTCCTTCGTCTCCTTCCCGTCCCCGCTCTTCCTCGCCCTCTCCTTCGCCCTCCTGCGACGGCGCGTCTTCTCCTCGCGGGACATCTCCTCGCGCGCAATGGGCACGCCGCCCCGGGATACCTCGCCTTCTTCCGTCGTGCCCTTGGCTCCCGCGCGGTAGACCTCCTGCGGCGCGATGGCGCTCTCGCCGCCCGCGACGCCCTGGGCCGTCGCGGGCTGGGCGTCCTCCATCGCCACCGTCGCGACGTCAGATACAACCGTGATGGCAGGGGCAGCGGGGCGGGGCTTGTAGTGCCAGCTGCTCAGGGCGTCGAGGCGCGCGCAGACGTCCGCCCACATGTTCTGCACCTCGGCCTCCTCCTTCTTCAGCTTCTCGTCCGCCTTGCTGACGTACGTGTCAGGGTTCGCGTTCTTAAGGTGCTCCTCCTCGTAAATCTCCGCGAGGCCCTTCTTCGACTTGGTGTCGTCGACCTCGACGAGGCCGCGGCGCGTGTCGGAGGTGGTTTCCGCGTCGGGGCGCCGCCGGAGGATGTCGTCAAAGTCGGCGGCGAGGATGCGGCGCTTGATGAGCTCCTCGAGGGACTCGGTTACTTCGGGGGTTATGACGGGCACCGGCTTGCCGACGTGCTCGAAATCGAGGTCCTCTTCTAGAAGGGAGTTGACGGGCCGCTCGACGGCCGAGGCCTCACCCGTAAGCGTCCACTCCCGCTTCGCGACGGCGGCGGCCTCGAGCTTGCGGATCTCGTCCACAATCTTGGCCTGCCTCCGCTCGTGCGCCGAGCGCCGAGACCGCGGGTCGCCGGCCGACACATCGGACAACGCATCCTCCGAGTCCTCAGCGTCGGAGAGGTCCTCGAAGAGGTCGCGCTTGACGTCGGCCATGGCGCGGTCAATGTCGGCGTCGTCGGGCTGCGAAGGCTCGAAGCGGACCTTCTTCTCCTTGGCAGGCTTATCAGACTTCTTGCGGGGCGGAGGTGCGAAGAAGTCCTTGTAGAAGATGTCGTTGGCGTTCTCGCCTTGGTCGTCGTCGTCCTCGGGCTCCATGTCGTCGGCCTCGTTGTCGCTCTCGCCTTCGGGGGCGTAGAGGTCCATGTTGCCAAAGGTCGGGCCGCCCTCTTCGTCATCGTCCTCTTCCTCCTCATCCTCGCCTTCGTCCTCGTCGGAATCGAAATCGAGCTTCGACTTCTTGGAGGCACCCTTCTTGGGCTTGTCAGACTTGGCGGGGACCGCGTAGGGGTCGGCGTCCCAGTCGATCTCGTCGTCGTCGTCGGCACGGTCGGTGTTGGGGTCGCCCCGCGCGTCCTGCTCCTCGAACCACTGGGTCTGTTTGTTGAAGTCATCTATCGAGAAGAAGCCGTCATTGAGGCCGTGGACGTCCTCGACGAGCTCCTCGGCTTCTTCCTCGCTCTCTTCCTCCTCCTCTTCTTCTTCGTCGTCGAAGCCGTTCATCCCGTCCATCTCGGCGTCCTCGTCGTCCTCGCCAGAGAGGCCGTCCATCTCCATGTCGTCGGCCTCCTCGTCCTCCTCGCCCTCAGAGTAGGCGCCCGAGACACCCTCCTCGTCGCTCTCCTCCTCATCCCCCAGCTCATTCTCTTCTTCAGAGCCAGCAGACTCGCCTTCCTCCTCACTCCCCACATCTCCATTCACACCATTCGCAACACCATTCTGCTCCTCAAGCTCCCTCAGCGCCTCCTCGGACGACTTGAGCGTGCTCGCGATGATCCTCTTGGCCTGCTGCCACACCTGCCCCGTCTCGAACCCATCGACATGTATCCTCCTGACTTTCAACACGTCGGCCTCGTCGGCGCGTATCCTCTCGGACCTTTTCCGCTTCCTGTTCGCGTCCCTCACCTGCCGCAGCTGCTCGTCGCCGACAGTTCCCGCGAAGGACTCGAGCGTGTCCTTGACCAGTTTCAGAGACGACGAGGGGATCGAGGCGGGCGGCTGGAGGAAGGCGTGGCGGTTCGGCCCGCTAATGGTCTCGAGGAAGGCGAGCGCGCTGGCGCCGTTGGGGGCGGCGACGGCGGAGGGCGACATGGCGGGGGCGTTGGTGAGGGTGTGCGACGTGGATGTTAGGGAGGAGGTGATGCTCCCTTCTGCCATTGTAGGGGACTGGATGGGGATCGGGGAATTGGGGCTTTTTTGGAGTTGCGGTGAAGCGCCCACGATCTGCCTCGAAGCTCAGAGGGAGATGGTTTCGAGATTTCAAAAAAAGTTTTTGAGGGGCCTTATCGATACCCCACATCCTGGGTGATAGATGCAAGTGGCGCCAGGTGACGGAGCCGGGGGATGCACGACTAAAGCCCCAGGTCAAGAGATTGACACGGCGGTGACCCAGCCCGGCACCGTGGGCCAAAGCTGGGTCACAGCGTTGGCAGATACAACATCAACACCACAAAGGCGCGCTCGGATAGCACGGCCGTGTCCCTACATTGCACGCGAAAAGAAGGAGCCGGCCGACCGAGAAATGGGCTCCATAGCTCGTACCTCTACGCTGAGTAGTAAGCAGAACGCCAATTCCGGTTCTTAGGCCACCCCGACGCAGCAGCCACCAATTGGCTCTTACAGTGCGCTCTGTCGTCATCTCTCCGGAGCACTCGGCGTGCCCCACGCTCCCAAGGGTTGATCCAGCGCCCGCCATCCCGAAATTCGGGATCGGCAACTCGCTAACATCGAGCTTGTCTCGTGCTCCCTCGCCCACTTGTGGCGTCCTTTTCCGGGCATCGTGCGGAGAAGGGCAACCCCGGCCCTGACCTCCGTTGGTCCTCGGTGTTAGGTTTGTACGAGTACAGCCATGCGGATGGGATGATATGTCCTCGAGGGCATATTGGCGTGGTACAGAAGCACGCGTCTGCGTCTAATGCGACGGCGTGGAGGGCCTGGTTGGGTCGGGCGAGCCGGAGAAGCCAGGCGAGTGAGGAATTGGCGCGATTCGTAGTCTAGGGCGTGGCTCCGGCGGCGGGGAGGCAAGGCGTGATCATGCATCTTTGCGAGTATATACATGATATCGCGCCCGGGTCTCTACTTCCCCCTCTGTTAAAAGTGGCTGCCGCTCCGTTCTTCCACACACTAACCTCAGCCTCCTGACAAACTTACAAATAATCCGCCACCCGCCCGTCAGGCTCGTCTCTCGCAATCTATTCCCGCGACATCTTGGTCGTTTTGTCTTTGATTGCATTAGATGCCGATTGCGCTCGGCCCCTCGACACGATACATTTGACGGCCTGCGAGGTATCGATCCTGACTGATCCACGAGCCCCTCCTCCGCCTCCGCCTCCGCCCCCACGACCCCGAATCGCATATCCCAGACCCCGGTCCGTCAACGCCGATCCACAGTCGACATCACTCGCTACCGTGCCGAGCCGCAGACCAGGGGCGGTCAAAGAAGCGGGGGTCCCAGCATCCAGCCACCATGGGCCAATACAAGTTTAGATGGTGCGCCTTTTTCCACTCGCGGAGCGCTCCAGGCAAGCAGATCCACTAATGCGCCGCGTATCGTCGCAGGGATAAGCCCGCGCAAAAGGTCGTCGTCACCGGGACGTTTGACAGCTGGTCAAAATCGGTGGAGCTCGATAGGGTCAGCGACGGGTTTGAGAAAACGGTGGATGTTGGGGATACCTCTGATAAGATACATTACAAGGTTGGTGGGATGTTCCGTTCTGGCGCATCGTGTGCGTTTGCTTCGCGCTTTCTTTGCTTGCCGTTTGCGTCCATCTCGATTGTGCTGGATGGCTCAGGAAACGCCACCATGGTGCCGTTCGCGCCGGAGCAGGGCCTGGCGCATTGCAAGTGCTCTCGTCACAAGAACGGTTCCCGTCGAAGCGGCGTTATTCCCCACAGCGCGATACACAGCTGCTTGGGCGGCCAAAACAGATGTCTCCAAAATCCCCACTTCGAGGACAACAGGACGAACAGGCGCGCTATAGCTCTTACACGACGCACCTCCAAAACTTCCCTGCGCACCCCTGTTCAAGTGGACACTGAGCTTGGATCTCGTCGGGCTCAAAGCACAGCGCGTATGCGAGTGATTTGCCAAGACGGACGTCCGAGATGTTTTGCAGCTCCAACATTTAGCTCCCCCCGCCTCCCCACTCGAGCGCCCCAGCTGAGCACCCGCAGCCCGGACATCGGATGAGTCGCAATGTCCGCGCAGCGCGACTGGTGATTCTCGGGGCGCCCAGGATCTCCGGACGGGACTCTCGCAGGATCGGAAGCAGACCATGGCGCCAATGCGTCAAGAGCGGCTCCTACGAGGTAGCGCCTAGCCGCCGCTGGGCCATGGGCGAAGAGTCCTCGAGCCCCTGCTCTGACCGCCCGCAGGATTGCGTCTCAAGGCCGTCATCTCGCGCGACCCACAGCACTTTTGTCCAAGGGTCCCGCTGCGGGGACAGGGAAGGCGCTGCATGCACAATTTGCGGTGTGGATTGCCTTGGCGGGGCCCGCGGGTCCGGCGCACAATGTGACCACAAGGTGGCATATCAAGAGGTCGCCTCGTGGAATCTGACGAGTCCTTCCCGTGGCGCCCGCTCCGAGACAAGTCCTCGTGCCACGGAGCTTAACCGGGGCTTGCCATCGTGGCCGTGGGACGAGTTCGGACCAGTTCGGCCGCCGGGCAGTGACAAGACCAACGCTGCTCTCCAGAGTGGACCCGGAGCAAATCGGCTTAACCCGACTAGGGAGGTTGTCGCCCCCCACGGCGTCATCCTCACAGCGCCAACGTCGGGGGCTCCACTATCACGGGACCCTGGTATTGGATACCGCACGTCACGCATGACATGCTGCACATGCGCATGTACCCCGTACTCGTCATGCATAATTCTACGTCAGCGTCCTGCGGCAAATTGCACCACATCCTGGCGGCGCGCAAACAGGGCGGCCGGCGCTGGCGGGCGCTGTGGGAGCGGCCCTTGCGGCGCGCTGCCCGCCTGGGCCCGCTGCTACCCTTCAGTATTCCCGCCTTGGCACCCTGATCGCCCTGGTCAATCCAACACTGCGCGACCTCGATTCAGCCCGCCGCCCTCCGTGCCGTGCTACTGCCCTCCCTCCCCCTCGCCTCCTCGTTTTAGCCACCTCCGCCCCCCGAAATTTAGCTTCGGAGCCTCAATTTTCCCTCTGGACACGTGCGCAGACCTCGGACCTTTTCAATTTGATTTTCTCTCTCCCCCCCAATCCCCCAACCCTACTGGAACGTGATCACCGAATACTCGTTCCCACTTCACCACATCCTTGTTCGCAAAAGCTAATCAGTGCCCGCTTGCTTGTCGCGCCAGTTTGTTGTTGACGACGCCTGGACGACCGACCCTACCGCACCGCAGGAGCCCGATAGCCAAGGGAACCAGAACAACTTCCTCACCCCCGACGTGATTATGGCCGACGACAAGGCTACCACCGTGGCCGCCGGCGACGCCGCCGGCGTTGCCATCCAGAACAACGTCACTCCGGACTCGTCGACGGCGCAATTGGCCGGCGCCGTGCCCTCGACGTCCTCCTCCAAGAAGAAGAATAAGAAGAAGAAGAAGGGCAAGGGCGGCGCCGCTGACAGCCCCGCGCCCGTCGTCGAGAAGACCGAGCCCGCCGAGAACCCCGCCGACGACGAGCCGGTCGAGGTGAAGAAGGAGCCCGCCGAGGAGGTGGTCGCCACGCCGGCCGCCGCCGAGGCGAGCAAGGCGGAGGAGAAGCCGGAGGAGAAGGCCGCTGCACTCCCGCCTGCGGCTGTCGGCGCGGCCGCGGGCGTCCCCGGCGGGTTCCCTAAGACGCCCACCCCCGGCGTCGCAGACAAGGAGTTCAACGTAAGCCCCCTGCCCGCCGCCAACGGGGCCGTCAATCCCGTCAAGACGGAGGTCGGAGAGAAGATACCCAAGGCCGCGGCGGAGGACATTAACAAGAACGTCAAGCTCGACAAGGAGTCGTACGAGAAGCCCGACGTGCTCCCCGGCGTGGACGAGCTCAAGGACAAGTCCGTCAAAGTGGACCCCCTCCCCGCCGCCGCGGGCGCCGTGAACCCCGTCAAGCTGGAGCCGGGCCAGGAGGTCCCCAAGGCAATCACCGAGGACATTAACAAGAATGTCAAGCTCGACAAGGAGTCGTACGAGAAGGCCGACGCGCTGCCTCAGTCGGACAGCCTGCCGCCCGCGTCGGGCAACATGATCCCCGAGTCGAGCCTGCCCATCACCGGCGCCGCGGGCGCCGCGCTTCTGAGCTCCGTTGGCCCGGAGTCGTCGACCGCCAAGCTCGCGGGACAGGTGCCGCTCGAGACCACCGAGTCCAAGGCCGCCAAGGCGGGCGAGAAGGAGGGGGCGGACGAGATGAAGCCTGACGCGAAGGCGCCCGCGGAGCCCAAGCCCGAGGAGAAGCCTGCCCCGTCGGTCCCCGAGCCGGTCAAGGGGTCGCTTGCGGAGAGCGGCAAGCCTGCGGAGGCGGCGGCCAGCGAGGAGAAGGTCGAGGAGAAGAAGGCGGTGGAGGAGGAGGTGAAGAAGAAGGTCGAGCCCACGCCGGCGGAAACGGACGCGGCGAAGGAGGTGCCGGAGCCCGTGAAGGAGTCGATTGAGGAGAGCGGGAAGACGCCGGCCGCGGCGGGTAACGCGGCGGCTGTGAGGGAGAAGAAGAAGGTCGAGGAGGAGCTGAAGGAGACGGTTGGGGAGGAGAAGGGCGAGGCGAAGAAGGTTGAGGAGGCGGTCGCGGAGGAAAAGGCCACTGGTGCGGGGGCTGTGTCCAAGGCCGAGGAGAAGAAGCCTGAGGAAGCCGCGAAGCCTGCGGAGGAAGTCAAGCCTGCTGTGGTCGCGAAGCCCGCCGAGGAGGCGAAGCCTGCGGAAGACGCTCAGCCCGCCGACGAGACCAAGCCCGCCGAAGAGGTCAAGCAGGCCGACGAGCCCGCGAAGCCGGCTGCCGAGGGCGGCGCGGCGGCCGCGGCCGCGACCAACGGCGCGAAGCCGGCCGAGGGGGAGCCCAAGAAGAAGAAGAACAGGTTCAGCGCCATGTTCGCGAAGCTGAGGAGCAAGTTCGAGAGCTAGTGGGCTCGGGTTTTCCGATGAATGGGGTCAATTCCCCTGGGGATACGGAATCTTGGGGAAGTGAATGGGAGGTTTGGCTGGGGGATATGGAATGGGATGGGAATGGGTTTTGGGAGGGATAAATGATGGGATGGATGGCGGTGACGTTTTTTTGGACTTTTTTTTTGTTGTTTCGCGGCTTCATCTACGGCCGCGGGTCTCGAGAATTGGGGCTTCGGACGAGGTTTGAAGCTTGGGTGCTCGGGACTGGGTTTTCTTGTTAACTTATCTTGTTGATTCCCCGGTTTGATGTCTATAATTACGTGAATGAGATTGTTTGTTTCACGGTGTTTTTGGTTAATTTGGACTTGGACTCGTGAGGTTACAGTTTGTGAAGTTGGAGGTTTGTCCCTGAGACGGGGAGACGGGAGTCCCGTGCACCACGGCTGCATGTTGTCCCGCGCCTAGCCTTTGCCTTGGATTCAACACACATCCAGGGGGGTCTGCAATACGAAGGGCCAAAGGCGCATGCCGCGGTACAAGGATACAAGCTCGCATTGCTTTGCAGCTGCCTGCATTGTGAGTCTGGCTTGCCTGTTTGGATCTTGGAAGTTGTGCTGTAGGGCGAAGAGCCCAAACTGTAACCGACGGATCCTCCCTCTCCGTTGCTCACCAGTCTTATATGACATCCCTACCGGCCTTTTCAGGTCATTGTGCCAGCTTCGTCGAGGGTCGCAAGTTTCTATCCCCTCGAGGGACGAAGCTGCGTGGGTGCCGTACCTCGTATAAGCTGGCTAATGTAGGATACTTCCGCTTGAAGAGACGCGGCTTGGCGATATGTTCCGGCGGAGAAATGCCGTCAGACCCCTCGGATCAAGGCACGCATCCACTCCAGTAGATCTTCCCGGCCTGATAGTCAAGGACCGGCACAGGCGAAGGCGGCATCTGTAACTTCTGTTGGTGGAGGGGGCTTGGAATGGAAGGCGCAAGCGAGGTGGGAGGCCCCGGTCAGGCGCTAAGTACCTTGTACCCGCGACGCGTGGACCCGCTCGCGGTCAGGATCGCGTCACTTGCTGGACGCTCCTTCCATCACCGTCTGCAAACTCCATCTTCAGCTCTTCCTTCTGTCAATTCGACTGTCGCGAGGCTGAATTCTGTACGCGCGAAACAGCGATAACATCATCTCAAGCTTTTCTCTTCCGGTTTCTAGTACCGGAACAACCACCACCTCGACATCAATTCCCTCCAGCGCAAAGCTTCGGTAGCTCCCGCAGCTCCCCACAGCTCTCAAGAAAAATGACCGACCAGGCGCAACCCCCCGCCGACCCCGCCGCCAGGGCGGCCCACGCCGTCGACGAGGAGGCCAAGTCGCAGCGCGTGAGCCTCGCGGACGTGTGCGCCAAGGGCGCCGCGCACTTTGCGCACAGGCGGTACGAGGAGGCGGCGGAGTGCTACGCGCGGGCGGCGGAGATGCAGGCTGAACTTGACGGGGAGATGGACCCGCGGAACGCAGAGGTGCTGTTCCTCTACGGGCGGAGTCTGTTCAAGGTGGGGCAGGGGAAGAGCGATGTCCTGGGGGGCAAGGCGGCGGGGAAGGAGAAGGGGAAGGAGAAGAAGAAGAGGGCTGTTGGGGGGGAAGTGAAGGTGGAGAAGAAGGAGGAGAAGAAGGAGGGCGAGAAGAGTGAGGCGAAGGATAAGAAGGCGGGTGATAAGGAGGGCGCTCCTGGGGAGAAGAAGCCCTTGTTCCAGTTCGAGGGCGACGAGAACTGGGATGACACGGACGAGGAGGACGAGGTGCGTCCCCATCACCCATCACTTACCCGGCAGCCATACTGACAAAAGCGAAAGCAGGACGAGGAGGAGGAGGAGCAGGAGGACGACGATGACGACCTCGCGACGGCGTTCGACGTGCTGGACCTCGCGCGCGTGCTCTTCACGAGGCGTCTCGAAGAGCTCGAGGCCACCGAAGAGAGCGAGAAGGAGCATGTCGGGGCCACGATACGGCACGTTAAGGAGAGGCTTGGGGACACGCACGACCTCCTCTCGGAGATTTCTCTCGAGAATGAGAGGTGAGTCTTTCCGTGTCCTTTTTGCTACTCCTATCGCTTTGCCGCGAGTAAATGGGTGGAAGCGAGCTGTGAACACGAGCTGACGGCACAGCTACCCCGCCGCCATAACCGACGCCCGCGCGTCTCTAGCCTACAAGAAAACCCTGCACCCACCCGAGAGTGAGGTCATTGCCGAGGCGCACTTCAAGCTCTCCCTCGCCCTCGAGTACGCCTCCATCACCACCACGGAGGAGGCGGCGGCCGGGTCCGGCGTCGGCTCCGAGTCGGTGGTTGACCAGGCGCAGAGGGACGAGGCGTGCGAGGAGCTCAAGGCGGCAATTGAGAGCACGCGGCTGAAGATGGAGAAGAAGGAGGTTGAGCTTGCGGCTTCGGCGGCGCCGGAGGAGGGGGTCGACTTGAGGGGGGAGATCGGGGAGTTGAAGGAGATTATTGGGGACATGGAGGAGAGGGTGAGTTCCCCCCGTTCCTCTTCGTTTTCGGTTCCATTACTTTTTCTCTCTTCGTTTATCCGCTATGTTTCTCACGCTCACTTGTTCTTGTTTTTCACTTGTCTGGTCCCGTCTTGGATAGAGGCTGACGGTGATGGGTCGTACAGCTCAAGGACCTCCGCGGTCCCCCCATCGACATCAACGAGACCCTCTACGGCGCAAAGGGCCTCCTCGGTGCCGCGGCGGGGGCGTCGTCCGCCAAGATGCAGGACGCCAAGAAGAACGCCACGGATCTGAGCTCGCTTGTGAGGAAAAAGGAAAAGGGGAGCCCCTCCGGCGAGAAGAAGGAGGGGGAGGGGAATGGGAAGAGGAAGGCGGAGGGGGATGAGGGGGAGGGGTCGAAGAAGGCCAGGGTTGAGGACGCTTGAAGAGGGTGGAGATGGGTGGTCTGAGCGGTGGGTTGTGTTTTGTACATTACGGGTTCTCGGTATCAAGAAGAGAGTGACGAGGAGGGGCCACGAGGAAGGTAGGCATTGAGTGAAAGGTGGGGGAGGGAGGGCTTGGTTTCTGGCATTTCATGCCCGTGTACATTGCGGCAATGGGAATACGTCTTGCGTCCAGGCTCAAGGTCAAGCCCAAGTCAAACATGCGCCGCCGACAGCGCTTGCTTCGTCGCCTATCTGGCCGAGTCTTACCTCCCAACTTCTACCCTCACAAAGCCTGATCCCGCAAAACGGCATGTCCTCGGTTCCCCCGAAATCTCAATCGTCGACCCTACCATGGCCACAAAACCCAAGGGCCTGTTATCTCAAAGCTAGAGCGGACCGGGAGACTCACTCCCGGCCCATGGCTCATAACCCTACGAGGCCCAAAACAAGTTTCAATCGAGTCGACACCTTTAGACAGAATGACAGCAAGACAGCATGTGTACCCGAATATTCATATCCTCAATTCGTAAGCTAAGAACGCCATGTGGTGCGTGACATTAGCGCGCTGCCCGTCCGCACATTCTAAAAAAGACCCGTATGCTGTGAAAGGGGCCGGGAAGAGATAGACACGAATCTACGCATCGTGAGAGCCCCCGGAACCCCAATGTTCTCTAATCTAACAATGGCCAATAAACCGTTTCGGCAGCCGATAAACGCGCGCTGCTATTATTATAGGATGTATAACCGCCCCCCAGCGGCGGTCAGGTCAACCACGTCCTCTCGCACTCCATCTAGCTTTCCCTTGATTGCGTCCACACTCCGCGCATCTACTCCGCGTCACCGAAACAAGACACCATGAGGGCGTTCGTTATCCTGTACGGATCCGCGTTGGAGGCGGGGCGGCGATCCTCAAAGTAGCCGTAACCCTTGGCAGCAACTGGACATTTGTTAGCACTGCGCCGCAAGAAGCTGGAAGTGTGCTTGTACTCACCTTCCCTGGGTATCCGGATCGAGGCACCACGAGTGGCGACACCCCACGTGAACTGGTCAATGGCGCCAGTCTCGTGCCTGCCCGTCAGGCGCTTCTCGTTGTCCTCGCCGTAGATGGCGATGTGCTCGAGGTGGCGGGCCTCAAGCTTCTTGATGGCCGCCTCGATGTGCTCCATGCCGCCCTCCTCACGCATCGCCTGCGTCGAGAAGTTGGAGTGGAGACCCGCGCCGTTCCAGTCACCAGCGACGGGCTTGGGGTGCACAGACACCTTGGCGCCGAAGTCCTCGGCGACGCGGTTGAGGAGGAAGCGGGCCATCCAAAGATGGTCGCCCATCTCAATGCCCTCGCAAGGACCGACCTGGAATTCCCACTAGTGTATAGGTTAGCATTTGCTTCGATTTCGTGTCTGCCAGTAAAAAAAACGTACCTGAGCGGGCATGACCTCGGCATTGGTACCCGAGATCTTCACGCCGGCGTACAAGCAGGCCTTGTAATGCGCGATAACAATGTCACGCTGAACGACGTTGCCCGTACCGACACCGCAGTAGTACTGGAACTGAGGGGCGGGGAAGCCACCCTTGGGCCAGCCGTACGGCCTGTCGTCGTCACCGAGGAGGGTGTACTCCTGCTCGAGGCCGAACCACGGCTTCGTCTCCTTGTGGAACTCCATCGTCTTGGCACACTCATGGCGGTAGTTGAACTTGTTGGGGGTACCGTCGGCGTCCCAGCATTCCGCGAGGACGAGAATGTTCGGCGAGCCGGTGAAGGGATCGGGGAAGACGGCGACAGGCTTCAGGTAGATATCCGAGTTGCCGTTAGGCGCCTGGCCCGTCGAGGACCCGTCAAAGTTCCATGTCGGGAGGGTGTCGGGGGTGTACTCCTTTTCCGCAAGGGTCTGCAAGGTGTTAGCTGGTGTCCGAGTGTAAAGGTGCATGCGAATTGGCGGCCTCTGCCCCACGCTCTGCGCCGTCGTTCCGCTTCCCATGATGGCTTCGTGCTGGTGTGGGGGGCTGACTAAGGCGGGGTTGCGTTGCCGCGCACAAGAGTCATCGCCCGCCATTGGCGGGGCGGTGCTTGGCCCTGGCAGCTGGACCACACCAAAAGCGGAAAATCAAGGCACAGACTGGTCGCAGCACACGCCAAGAGGCATGATGCAGAAGGGAAAAGTTGAACCTACCCTTGACTTCGAGCGAGTGTTGCCGGCAGAGTCGATCCAGATGTACTCGGCCATGATGGTGCCCTTCTGGTCGAGGCTCATGTACTTCATGAGCTGCGTCTTCTTGTTAGCAGGTATTCGGCGTTTGGGGGCTCGATGACTGGCGAAAGCAGCGGATAACTCGCTCTCGTCTTCGGCATGCCCCCAAGGGTCGGTCGAAATCGCTTACAGTTTCCGTTTTCGAAGTTGTGGCCGCCTGGAAATCAGAGTTAGCCAACCTGTCCAAGGTCTATCGGGCAATTGACGAGCCGGGGACGGCAACTCACCATAGTTGCGATGTGTGATGTGTAGCGTGGGGGAAGAGGTTCGGCTATTGATTATTCTTCTGAGGAAGCAGACTGATAGCTGGACTGGAAAGCAGGTCGAATTGGTAGACAGACGCGCGTGAAAGCGAGATAATAAATGAATCAAAGATTTAAAGATGAATACTCGTGATAACGGAGAGGGAAGTCCGGGGCAAGGGAACTCTTTTATGTGCTGGGGGCACGCTGGGGACAAACTGGGCGGGCTTGAAGGCTCGTGTCTCCTGGAGTTTCCGATAAGGACTGGCCTCCCTAGCGTCTTGCCGGGCAATGCAGGAGGGGGTGGGGATTGAGACAATGGGAGGCGTGTGTGGGCGCTGGTGGGGAACGGATGACGATAGGGCAAGACGGGGTCACCGCGAGGTACCTGATATGTTGGGTTGGGTATTTTGCCCCACATTCTGCCCCGCCGCCGCGCGCTGCGCCCGGCGAAGTACACGCCCCGGTCGGCCAGTACTCAATTAGTACTTCATGCTCCTCCAACGCCACCGCGACTCCATCTCACAGCCCAAGACAGGCCAAGGTTGTGGCCAAGTACCTTTCTGTACTCGTACCGGTACCGTCCAGGCGGCCGTGGCACCGTCAGGGCGCCGTCCTTCCACTGGGAACTCGCGCCCTAAGCCCTGTCGGGGTGACGGAGTCATACTGCAACGGCCCCGTAATCGCCAAGCACGCCCTTGTCTCGACATTGACCATGACTCCACGGGAAACACGGCCGCCGCCCATGCAAGTACGTGCAGTGTCGAAGATCCCCCCTCTTCGCGACCCCCGGCGTTTTGTTGGGGACGGAAGGACCGTCCGGAGTTGATCGAACACGAGGTCTTGGTGGGAGGAAGGCCCGACCGCTGGCACCCCAGCCGGCGACTTCCTTGCGGTGTTCGGCTGCCGGGCTGGGAAGGGCGCGGCAGTCGGTAGGGGACGCCGGCTGATTGGCCGGGAAGGCCGCCCGATTTAGACGGGCACAGCCCACCCCTCCTTCCGCCGCTGTCTGCCCAGTCATTACGAGGTCTGGGCCCCAGCCACCCCTCCGCGCCAAGATTTGATAAGCCCGAGGTCACAAGTCGTGCAGGGTTCCGGTCAGCCCAGGTTCCTTCTCGGCTGTTCCGCAGGCAAGAATGGCGGCGGGCACGCTGATCGAAGAAGCCGCCTGCCTGGGATGTTGGTCGCGCGGACCCGCCTTTGACTGCTCGCTGCTTCTTTCCATCGAGCCTTCGATGCCTTATCGGGATGTTGCATCGGCCTTCCCTTTGAGCGTTTGGGACGGCGGGCGCCGGGTGTGGGGATACGGGGACAGCTGACCATTGCCTAGGCCGACCGGGCGGGAGCGCGCATCTACCGACATCAAGCGAGAGATACTGGACACTGGCGTCACCCGTCGAGAAACATATCCAGCTCCACGGACAACAAAGCATCGATGAACAGCCACCCGTGCCTTTCGCGGACCCGCCGTCGATAACTGAATACGCAAGTCCGCGATCAATGATCTTGTCACATACGCGCGCAAGAGTGCGTGGCTGGACGGCGCAGTTGGAGGGCTGTATGCAAGACAGATGTTACTCTACACGATGGGACAACTTCACCCGCGTTCTCTCTATGGATGGGTTTGAGGGCCGCGATGTTATCTGATATTAGTCGTTCGCATGTCAAAGCGAAACCGACTCCCAGACCTACCATATCTCGACGCTGGACCTACACAGAGCCAGCCCTTGACTCTTCACCCACGCTTCAACCGGCGTCTCATTGAGGTGCTACACCGGCTCGACGAACGGACTACTCCGATCTGCGTGCCACCGCCCGCGTGCCCACGCTCTCCGGGGTCTAGAGCACGTCTTACGTGGGACGGTCCGCGGGCGGTGGACCCTGTGGCCCAAACCCCGGGAACCACAGCGGAGAGCAGGGCAAAGGATCTCACCACCCACGATGCGATACCAACCTCGGAGCCCGTTATCGTCGAGATAAGAGGAAGCTCTTTCACCGCCACTGTGATTGGTAGGCTCCGCACACTTCCATCAGGGCCACGGATCCTTTCGGCGCTCGGCATCGCGGGATACGAGCGGGGTATTACAGTAGGTTACTCTGTGTGCCGATAGAAAATCTGGGGTTTTGTAGTTCCCCGAGTTCGATATCTGGGGTACGGCGCTGGAGGCTCGCGACGACAGTGCATCGGCATCTCCCTTCACGGCCCTGGCCGAAGAGTTTCCTGTAGGCTTCCAAGAATGGGATCAGGAACCGGCTCGTAGCGGGGAGCATAAGCGGCATGGCAAGGCGATGAAGATGACCTGACAAAAGACAGGACGTCCGGGTTCAGACGACACTGTTGCTTACACCACCACCACTCAGCCCAGCCTCAATCGATCTGCAACCACTGGAAGCTCAGCGCCAGCCGCCCCAGCTGCAGCCTCGAAAGCCCCCCATTTTCACCCCACTTCCTCTCCGAAGCCCCAACAACCCGCCCGCCGATACCAAAGACACCCGCTCACTCCCTCCCGTGTGCACGGGAGATTGATCCGCAAGGGAAATTCCATGCCTTCTTCACCAATGCCCAATAATCGAACTTGTTTAGCAGTTGTTTTAATTGAAAACAAACCCCTGAACAAGACCCAGCGGTTCATTTCATACTTTCTAGCGCGTCGCATGTCGATGTACCAGACCTGTTCCTGCGCGGTACGGGACTAACGACCGCGCAAGAAAAGGGAATGCACTCGGGCTGATGGGAGCGCGAATTTCAATTTAGCGCACGCCCCCCCTCCCCCCCCGCCAATCCCCACTCCCCCCCTGCCCCCCGGCTTTTTCGTTACTTTGCGCATCCAGGTTTTCGTAGCTCGTTCCTGCCGTTGCCCCTCGGTTGCACGGAGGATATCGGAAGCACGTGTTGCTGCCATTTACCGGATTCATGCGACTCGCGACAGCATACAGATCATACAATTTCCCCATAGGAGAAAATGATCTCCGCGACCAGGGCATTCCTTCTACAAGTACTTACGGAGTAAAAAGGGCGCTGGGGCGCCGGCTGGGAACTGCCCGACGCGACTTGCGCGCGGTTTTAATAGATTGGACAGGACGGGTTAATGAGGGAGTAAATACCCCTCCATTGCCCCACACCCTTACGCCACGCCCTCATTCGCACGCTCGCTCGGCGTACCTTGCGTTCAAACCAAAAGCACAAATATGGAGACCTTATCGCTGGGCGCTGATTGGCCGTGGCACATGTGCACAAGTTAGAGGGGCCATGCAATGCAGGACTGGGTCATCGTTGTGCAAATCGTTGGGTTATCATTATCTTTTATCTCATTCTTCCTTGTGGTGGTGTCGGGTAGAGTTGTCAAATCGGGGTTGCCTGGGGTTCTGGGCGTTGCGAGTCGTTGAATTCCTCAAGGGGAGGGGGGAAGGAGAGCGCGGGGCTGCGTGGGGTTTTGCTGATCGTGAAATCGTCCCGTGTCACCGGTGAGGGCAGGGCACCCTTCCCGGAATATCGGTATGCCCAAGAACGGGGTCGGAACAGAGTGACAGGGCCATGCAGACCGAGCCCGCTCCCGTCCTTTGAGCCCGCACACCCCCGTCCCGCTCCCTCACCCGCGGGTCCCCTGGACGGAAGATCCATATGCCGTCGGGCCCAACGGTCTGACCTGCCGGCACGCCTGTGCAATGCGCGGTGTGCGCGGGTCCCAAAGGAGCATGTGTCGTGAGGTCTGCCTGAAGCGGTGTGTCTCACGGCGAGAAACGTAGGCCTATGGATGTTTTCGGAGTGAGATACCATGATGCCGATTGTGTGTCGTTGCAGGCACACCGGTGCGGGCTGCACACCGCCAACTCGGGTCCCGGAGCCGGAGGATCGCGGATCACGGGCGGTCTCGCTCTCGTCAATCACTCCCCCCCTTCCCATCGCATCGCGTCCTTTGCTTCTCCTCAACCACACCCGACGACGCGCATGGTCCAGTCTCTTCCCCAGCCGAGGTGTTGCTTTATCCCACACGGAAGCACACCCCGCTGCTCCAACCCCGTAATTTCAGAGTGGGGTCCAAGGACCCAATCGGCACGCCGCTTTCGGAGCCCTCAGGCACCGGATTGCCAGAAAAGCGCCCAAAGGAAGAAAGAAAATTTCTCTGGTATTACTCTTTTTAGGAGGAAGGGCCAAGAGCCCCTGCGTTCATGCCCAATTGTGGGTTTTCTCGTTGTTCTATTTTTCCCCTTCGGCTACGGGGTTACTTTGGGGGTGGATTTGGTATTATCTGATGTTTTGTGTTTTTTAGGGTATGTGACGCTTTGTGCAGTTACGGGTTTGGTTTTCATGCGATGCCGGCGCCGTTGGGGCGTGCAGGACGTTTTTGAGATATTATCGCGTTCCACGTGGACTGGTGGGTGGGCTTGTCGGAACATGATGCCGGGCTCGGGCTAGAGGCATAACAGATCTCCAGTCTTCCATTGTGAACTCGTAAATCGGACTAATATCGACAGGGTGATCCCCAAAAATAGCATCCAATACCCGCACCTTGTGATCAAGGGCCTTTTAACCAGCCCTGGGCCTTCTCGCAAATCACCCGTACCTCGTACGTGGGGTTCGGCCTCGGCCGGTGGCTTTGCTGAGGCGAAGCATGTGGCACCACTTTTCCCTCGGCGAGGGCGTTGCCGGGGGTCTGAGGCTGATGGTGCTACTGCGGCCAGGGGTGTTTCTCCGCGGTTTCTAGAAATAGCAATGCGAGTGGGGAGACGGGGGGAGGGGTTCCCGGATTAGGAAGTCCCTTCCACTTTGACCAATCTTTTTTGGGAATACGAGGTTGGAGGTGCCAAGGCGATGAAAGTTATCATCACAAGAATTGCAAAAACAATGGATGATGATGGTGATGGCGAGACGAGGTCGCCTGGTCCACGGCAATCCGCGGCTTTCTCGGCACCGGATCGCTGAGGGCTTCTGATACTGAATGTCTCTCCTCAATGTCTATTCCGTGACATCTGATGGGTTGAATCCTATCATTATCAGGAGACGGACTCGGGGTCCTGGTTCTCAGAAACTGTCTCGGCGCCATATCAATCTGTGTCAGTTGGTGTCGGAAGACTGTGAGCGAATCGTGGTGCAAGTGTCTGCCTGCCACGCAGACGGAAAGAGCACCTGCGGCATGGACGGCAGAGGGAAGCTGCGCCTGGAGATCATGAGAACGGTCTTCCGAAGGGGCTACCTTCCCACTCTATCATAATGTCTGCCTACAGCTGACTGAGGAAGGAACGATGGAAACACGAGGCAGCGAATCCGGGCCCGAGTCTATCAAGCCCGCTACCATGGCGGGCTGATCAAGGGGCAGCATTAACAACGCCCCCTACGACACACTACAAATTCCCGCGATAGCCCGACGCGACACCGAAATGAACTGGACTGAGGGGAACCTCCACCGCCACGTCCGCGGCCGAGGCTGGTCGCGGGACCGCTCCCGCCAGCGACAGGCCTTTGCAAGTGCCCGCGGCGGCAGGGCTCGCGCGGGTAGCAAGCCTATCGCCACCAAGCCATTTAGCAGCAAGTCTGCCGCGAGTGAAGGCGAGGAATCGCCATTTTTCAGTATTGGCGCGTTCGGGGAGTCGAAGCCTCCGGAGAGGCAAGAGGCTGAGCCCCCGCCTGTTAAGAGGAGGAAGGTGAAGGAGGCGAGGGAGGTGGAGGTGGTGGTCGGGGATGATGTTGATGCGAGGAGACGGCGGTTGTTGGCGAGGAAGGATTGGACTGGGATCTCTACGGGTGGGTGTCTACGAATATGTGCAAAGGAGGAAGCTGCAAAACAAACGACAGGAACAGAGACGTCCCCCCACTTTGGCGCGTCGCGCGCAATGCCCGCTCTACACTTACATCATCCCAAGCCGATACGCCGCGACGGAGGCCACATCGTCGAGTCCCTCGAGTCCCACGCCCACCCGGAACCACCCCCGCATCCCCGTTCCGGCGAAACCCCGTGTCCCCCGGCTGAGCACCACCCGGAACACACTTGGCCCCGCACCGCAGCGAGCGTCGGGACGACAGAGACGGAGGACACGGATAACCTGCTGCCGCTGAGCGACACGCTCCCGGACGTCACGGTGCGGCTCGACATCCTTGAGTCGGTGGAGTCTGTGGACGGTGAGGAGGCGGGGGAGGGAAGTGAGTGTGGCGGGGGTTCGGTTGGTGACGTCAGCCTCGCGGCTCTGCTTTCTTCGCAGAGCGAGAGTTTGGATGGCTCTCCGGAATGCCAAGAGATCGGTCCCAAAGGCTGGGGAAGGATAATCTCGAGCTGCGAGAGGGTTACATCCAGGGAGGAGAGTCGGGATAGCGAGGAAAACTGGCGGGACTTCATCTTTGACGACGAGAGCGAAGTGGTGAGGCGCCGGGCCTTTGAGGTCGCGACAAAAGATGCTGCGAGGGCCATTGTGCCGTCCGTATCTTCCGGGGCGGACTCCCGGGCTGTGGAGTTTAGCTTTCCGTCGGGGAGTTCGGGGGACTCCCGAGTCGCGGAGTGTAGCTCTTCCGGGGGTGGGGTGTCGGATCGGGCGACGTGCGGGACGGGGGCGTGAGGTGTGGGTGTCTTGCCGGGATGCTCCTATGATCTGCCATGTCTGAGATTCAGGCTGGGTGTTCCTCGATGTAGGGGTACCGGTACGTAGATCTATTCATGTGGGGGCTGAGGGGGCTGAGGGTATCAGTGGGATCTGTCATGTTTCCGGTTCACAGCTCGGGTGGGAATGTGGAATGAGACAGCTTGACGGGTTTTGTGAGCGATACATCCGTTGAGACCCAGCCATCCATCAAAGTCAGAGACCGACGAGCTGGAAACTCAGCCATTCCCGCACAAGTCCAGCCTTCCTTCTCTCATTCCGCATGAATCGCCACGCAAACATGGAAGTGTTGCCAAAGCGCATCAACGCAACACCGAGTCGAGGTGCCGTCGGCACTCTTGGCACGCCGAGACTGCTTCTTGGCTGACGTAGTGAGCCGCCCCCACAACCGAAAATCCGGGGTCCACACCGGGACTGGCTGGGGGCAAACCTCCGGGGTTTAGACGTCATTGCCGCGTTTTGGATCTACGGGGCCGGGTGATTTACGGGTCACGGGTGCGGATTTCCTGGGCGGGGGGGAGGGTTATCGTGAACGTCATGTTGATGGGTCTGTAGGTTACATGAATTCTTCGAGTTGGGGTGGAACGAAGGTTTACGTGTCGGGCCTCATTCAGCATGCTTGATGCCGTCATGATCCTCTTTGCACGCGTTCATTACGTATCTGTTGGTTGTGCTGGCATACTTCCTCCGGTATAGGGCTTGATCGCTCTTCTGTTTGTACGAAGAGAGGGGGAAGGCCCTCGCATGTCCATCTAGGAGTACGCTGTTCACCGCATGTTTCTCGGCACCAACAGTCACGACGTCGGAAGCAGGGGCTTCAGGAAGTAATCGTATAGATCTAAGTTGAATGCTACATCTTTGAAGATGGTATCTACGTATATATATATATATATATATATATCCTCCCTACCCAAGCATCCTCCACACAACGATACTAGACAAAACGGTCCCTTACACACCCGGCATATCTCCACTTCCCCACACACTGCCTCCCCCGTCCTTTAGCTGTATCAAAATGCCAAATCAAGAACGCGAACTGGAAAGATGCGATGCCGTCCCATTTCAGCACCTTGACGCCGAAAACCGCGGCACAAGTACAAACAGCTAAACACCACGTGAACATCCAACAAAGCACTCCGGGAACCCATCCCACGAGTCGAACCCCAATCAAGACTACATCTCAACACAAACACACCCGCTAACCCCCCCTTCTAGCCGTAGTGCTCATAAGCGTAATCTTCTGCTTCTTCTTCTTCTTCCCCCCACCCGCCTTCGCCTTCGCCTTCCCACTCTCCCCGGCCGCGCCCTCACCCTCCTCTCCACCCGCACCCTCAAGGCTCTCGACCCCCAGCGCCTCAAGCTGCGCCGCTATGCCCCCGTCACCCAGAACATCAAGGTCCTCCTCCTTCAACCACCCATCATCCACATTCCTTACCCCCCGCTCAGGCGACGCAGCTAGAACCCGCGTCCCCCAGACCGTCTTCTCCGCGCGCGTCCTCGATTCAGACGGATCCTCCCCCGCGGGGCCCTCATCCCCGCCACCGCCAAGCGGCGCAAAGTCCGTCTCGAGATCAAGCGACGGCGGCGGCGAGTAGAAGGTTTCCTCGGCCGCCGTCTCCCTCCTGTATCCTTGCATAGCCGCGAGCTCGTTCTTCTCTGCGCGCTGCTTCAGCCGCTCCTCCAGCACCGCCTTGTCCGTGTTCTGCTTCCTCCGGCGCTCGATCTCGCCAGCGAACTGCGCTAGTATCTCCGGCGGCACAATGTCCGTCCAGTCGCACTCGAGGAAGCTGATCACGCAGCCATGTGGGAGATGTGAAAGGTACCTGAGGCGCTTTCGGAGCACGTCGTCGACGACGTGGCCCGTCGAGATGTGCTCGACGCGCGGGAGGAGCGTGCTAGGGAAGAGGGAATAGTCGCCGTACTTGGCCTTAAGGATGCGGATATCTAGGGGGCAGAGATAGAGGTGCGGTTGGGAGGCGTAGAAGAAGAACTCGGGCCCGGAAGCCCGCTTTCCTCGCGCCTTAGGGCCCGGATTAACCGATGGCTGTGATGGCTGTGCGTGACTCTCACGGTTAGAGAGTCCCGGGACTGGTCCCGGTGTCTCGCCGTTCTGGCCCAGATCCTGTTGCGGGGTGTGACTTAACGCCTCCTTCGCCCGCTGAATGGCCTTTACAGCCTTCTGGTTCCAGTCTCCAGATGAGCCGAACAAGAGCTCGTCCTCCTGCTCCTGCTTCTCGAGCGCATCAACCTCCTCGTCGTACTGCTCCGTCATGTACTCCACTGTCCCCTTCATGACCCGGCCGTAATCGAGGACGTTGGCGGCAAAGTGCCAAGGAATATCGTCACCAGGATCGAGTGACTCGGCGCCGCTCTCCCTGGGCAGAGCCAGAGTCGAGGACGAACTCCGTACCATGAGCCTTAGAATCACGTCGTCGCCATCCCGGGGGAGCGGACTCTCCTGACCGGCGTAGAAGCGGGCGGCTCTTATGTCGGGGAGATGGATGATGTCCTCGCAGATTGGGCACTTCTTGCCCCGGCGTCGGCGGCTGGCGTTGTTATCATCGTCATTGGTCTCGGCACTGTTGTACCGGAGAAGACACGGGAGGCAAAAGATGTGGCCGCACTGCGCCATGCGGGGCGCTACCGGTTCCGAGAGACAGATCGGGCAGGACGTCACCTGCGACTGAGACGAGACGATAACCTGGAGAACGCTATTCCAGTCGATTTGAGAGTCGGCATCGGCGGCAATGTGCCCATAGTAACCCTCGGGAGAGACAATGAAACGATAGTTGGCGCGCACGTATTTAAGCTTGTCCGCCGCGCGGTATGCAGAGTTTGGACCCCATGTCGGATTCCTCCTGTACGAGCGGCTGTAGGGATGATAGTCCTCCATTCCTGGAACGGTGTGAGTACGGTAGTCAAGGAGGTGCGTAATGTTCGTCTGGCCACGGCGACCGTTGCCACCGCGGCTGCTCCCCTTGTTCGAGGGTGCGGCCTGCTGCATGGTAAAGTCGACCGCCTCGAGGTAGGCCGTGTGGTTGTTCTTGTACAGCTTGCGAAGTTCGCGCCACTGGCGTCTCGCCGCGTCGTCCTTCCTCGGGGCCTTGGCCTGGTGGTACTGGGCGGATTGAGAGGGTCGCAGGGGTCGACGGTTTTCAACGCTCGAGGTCGCGGGGCCGACTTGGGGAGAAGGCGAGTGGGAGGACAGTTGAGGGAGCGCCTTTCCCGGATTAGATGACATGGTTTGTGCCGGGCAGTGACTCGGGTCGGCGGGCGGCTCCGGACAATCGAAGGGCGATCGATGGATGGAGAACGTGTGAAAGACTGTGATCTATCAAATCGCGAATCTCCAATAGGTTTCCAAAAACGCGGGGTGGGCCGGCCGATTGTTCCGTAGGACTACCCCTAGATGGAGCTGTAGTCCGCGATCCCCTGTTGCCGACGCCCTCTTCGCTTGACGTCCCAGTCCCTTCACACGGCTACCGAGGCAGGGTATCGATATTCTATACCGCAGGAGCAACGGCCTGCTCACTGCGGCAAGGGACTGATCGGAGTCAGGGCCGCGAGCAATCTCTGGCCCGCTGCTTGCCACCGGGCCACGATCCGGCCACGCTCAAAGAACCTGAAGGCCGCACTCCCAACCCTCGATAATATCGGAAATGTAAGCGCCTCAAGTCGACAAAGTCAGTATGTAAGGCAATGTTCGATGTCGATGCAGCTAGCGAGGAGGCGAGTCGAGGTCGGAAGTTGAGCTTCAGCGCTTCCGTGGATGACGATCGATATTGGCCACCACGCGGGGGTGCCTAGGACGCAGGCCGTGGTGGGATGAGGTATGTCCCCAGTGCGGAGGGGAGATCGTCGAGGAAGAGCTCGATGGCGAAGAGGGGAAGTGATGGCTTCACGGGAGTCACAGATGCGATATCCGTGCGGAACACTGAAGCTGGGGGAGTTAAGTCATAGGCAGGGGAGGGGACGGAAACGGTGCTTCTGACCTCCAGCCGGAGTCAGGTGGGGTTCTGCGGCTCATTATTCGCCAGCTTGCATAACGGTCTGGATCCTGAGCTGTTACTGGCTCCGTTCCTGCGGACGTGTCCATCGTAATTACCAAGCAGTGTGGCTAGTGGCCGGTGGCGCCAGCTTGGGACACCCTCGTGCCCAAGTGCCTGCAGCTGACCTGAGTACCCCACGTCGCGCCCGCGTCGAGTCGCGTTTACAGGGATGGGACATCAACGCGTACAGGGTTCTGGAGCTCGCCCATTAAGTCTTGGTTCTCCCGCTCGGCACTCACACCTGTCTAAACACCAAGGCGGTCCAGCATTTGGCATTTTTCCTCCTCTCTTAACTTGAGGATATCTTTATAGGGATCACCAACTACATTTACGACTTGATTCAGAAATATTCCCATTTTCCCGACCACACTTACACGACAATTCGACGCGAGAAACGCGAGTTGAGCTGACGCGAGCTTGACGCTCCGCCAATATAAAGCTCGGCACTCGCCATCGACGACCCGACCCCTTCCCTTCATATACGACCTATATCCTGTCCGATCAGACTCCGCCAACATGTCGACACGATCGTCGAGTCCATCCGAGGATGGGTCGCCGCCCAAGGGATTCCTATCCCCCAGATCGAAGCTCAAGGCATTCCTCGGCACAACAGGAAGTGATTCCGAGGAGGACCAACCCAGCCCGTCGTTCAAGTCTACTAGATCCCCACGAGTCGAGGATTACGCAGAATCCTCGGGCGAAGACGATGTTCGGCCAAGGGGCCGGTTCGCGGCAAGGATGCTGGGCTCAAGCGAGAGTGCCACGAAGGATGCTGCGCAGGCCGAGGAGACAGCGGAGAGCGCACCCGAAAACGCAAGGGACCGCGTGAGGAGGCTATTAGGACTTGGCGCGTCGGACTCCCCCCCTCAAAATGCCCCGGAGCAGCCCAAGGCGGCAGATAAAAACGGCGACGCCGAGGTGTCTGAAGACGACGACGCGCTCATTACTCCCCGCAGGCGCAGGCGCAGGCGCACCGAGCGAGAACCTACACTCGACCTTCCCGCCGACGAGGCCCCCTCGAGCCCCGGACTCTTCGTGTCCCCAGGCCAAAAGTCTGCCCTCGGCGACGACTCAGCACCAGAGGGCGACGTCTCCCTCCCCAAACCCAAGAACTCCCGCTTCCAAGCCCTCATCGACCGGAAGCGCCGAGAGCAAGAAGCAAAGGAGGCAGAGGAGGAAGCTAAGCGCGCCGCGCGCCCCGCCATCCCCTACGACGACGACGAGTCATCGGGCGTCACCGACGACGACGCCGGCCGCAAGATGTCGCAGGGTCCGCGGTCGCAGCGCAAGGCGAGCAAGAAGGCCATCGAGGAGATGAACCGCGAGACGCAGCGCATGGCGCGGAGGATGCAGCTTGCGCACCAGGCCATGACGAAGAAGAAGGTTACCAAGGCGGCGCTGTTTGAGAAGTTTGGCTTCAAGCCCGCGGGAGCTGGGGCGGCGCCGGCGGCGAAGGCTGGGTTGAACAGCTCGAGTCGGCCTAGCACGCCTGCTTCGGATGCGGAGATGAGGGATGCTGGGACGCCGCCTAGCTCGCCACCTCCGCGAGATGCTGAGAAGGTGGAGAAGGGTGCTCTGGAAGTTGAAGAGCCGAAGGATAATTTCCATCCTGTTGATCAGATTCCTCCGTCCTCTTCTCCTAGGGCTCCGACGGAAGACAAGGACAAGGGCGTCGCTGTTGAGGAGAAGGCTTTAGAACCGAAGAAGACCGAGGCCAAGCCCGCGCGCCGCGTGCGCGTGAAGCTGCCGCCCCCAACCACTAATGTAGTTACGATCGACGACTCGGACGACGAGCTGGCCATCTCCAAGCCCAAAAACAGCAAGCTTGATGCGCTCTTCAACCAGGCTCCTAAGAGGAAAAAGGAGACCGGCGCCCTCCATGCCTTCAAGTGCCTTGCGCAGGTTACTTCCCCTGGGAAGAAGCCTCGCGGGAAGAACGACAAGCCGGGTATGACGGCTGCGGAGATGCAAGCGATGCTCCGCGCGCGGGCTCGCGAGCAGGCGCGGATGGACAAGGAG
This sequence comes from Sordariomycetes sp. B11D1, assembly GCA_025503055.1. Lineage (NCBI taxonomy): Eukaryota > Fungi > Ascomycota > Sordariomycetes > Sordariomycetes sp. B11D1. Next base: position 14,081 of record JAMFQS010000076.1, on the reverse strand, counting down.
AAGCGCATCGAGATGCTCAAGGCCAAAGGGGTCGTGATCCAGACTGAGGAGGAGAGGCGAAAAGAGATGGAGGAGGTGGAGGATATCGTGGCGAGGGCGAGAGAGGAGGCGGAGGAGATTATGCAGCGGGAGAGGGAGGAGGCGAAGAAGGCGAAGAAGCAAAGGGCGGAGAACGGGGAGGACGATCCTCTTGGGTGGGACGATAGTGAGGACGATGACGATTATGAGGATGGGGTTTCGGCGGGTGAGGAGGGGGATGTTGAGGATGAGCGTGATATTGAGCTCTCCGGTTCGGAGGATGAGGATGACCCGGAGGACGAGGCTCCTGACCCCCTCTATGAGAACGAGGCCGACGAAGACGAAGACGGAGCAGAGCCGCCGCATGCCAACAAGGTCGACGACAAGGCGACTTCAAGAGGCCAGTCGGAGGCTGCTAATATGGACGACGAGGACGGTCTCCCCGTCTCCAGGGTCAGGCGAACCAAGAACACCCGCGTTCTTTCTGATGACGAGGACGGCGACGGCACTGTCGTCGAGGCGACTCCCAAGGCAAAGCCCACCTTCCTCAAGTCTCCCGCTTCCCGCGAAGCCGACTCCCCGGCCGCGCCCACGTCAGTTCTTCGATCAGCCACAAAGACATTCATCCCAGGTCTCCCTATCGCCCCCGCGAAGCCAGCTGGTCTCGGGCTCACACAGATGTTCGCTGGGACCATGGGCGACAGCCAGATAGGCACGCCCTCCCAGCCCATGGGTTCCATCATGCCGACATTTGACCCCTTCGTCCGCCCGACAATGGCATCGCAGGACATGGACGACGACGTGATCATGGACAGTCAGCCGCTGCAGGAGACGCAGGGGGGTGCCCAAGGTGTCGACCTCCACTGCTCGCAGACGCAGACGCGCGGTCTGGACAGTCTGCTGCGAGAGGACGCGACACAGCTTGATGAGGATATCCAGCTGACGCAGGACCACGGCCTTGAGGCGCGCACGCCTCTGAGGGAGCGGTTTGTCGATGTCCCGATGTCGACGGTCTCAACGGTTCCGGCTAGTGGCTCTGCGGAGGCCATCCAGGAGTCGCCGCTCGTTAGGAGGGGGAGGCTCCGGCGGAAGATGGATTCCATTCCCGCTACAGCCGATGAAGAAGCTGGTGAGGAGGGGGAGGCGGTCCCTGGGAGTCCCGAGCGTGATGAGTTCGGGTTTAACACCACTGCGTTTGGTGTCATGAAAAAGGCGGCGAGGGACGAGGAGCGGAGGAAGCAGAGACAGTTTGACCGAAAGAAGAGCAAGGCTGCGGACATGGTTGATGAGCAGGCTGAGGAGTCTGAGGACGAGTACGCCGGCCTCGGGGGTGCCGATGATGACGACGCGAGTGATGGAGACCTCGAGTCGGTCAAGGACCTCATCGACGATGAGAACAAGGGGAACACGGCGGAGGATGAGCGCAACCTCGCCGCCTTCTACGCGTAAGCACACCTCACATACCCCACCCCCTTTCTCTTGCACCAAGCTAACCCCACGAAGCGACCGCGAGCGCGCAGACGCAGAGAAGCAAGTCGACCAGCTCTTCAAGGACATCACGACGGGCGCCCTCCGCCGCAAGCGGGCCAACGACTACGACCTCTCGGACTCTGATGACGGCGGGGAGGCGCGGAAGCGGCGGAAGAGGGCCCAGTTCGCCAAGATGCAGAAGGCGCTGTTCGCGGACGAGAGGGTGAAGAAGATGTCGGAGGACCCCGGGAACCAGGCGTTCCTTCGCACACTGGAGGACCAGGTTAGTGACGATGACATGGACCTTATCGATGTTGTGGAGGAGCCTGGGTCGGGGAGTTCGCAGTCGCAGTCGCAGTCGCAAGAAGGGGAACAGGAGCAGGGACAGGAGAAAGGGGAGAAGGAGAGGCGGAGGGACGGTGTGCTCGTGCCGAACAGCCAACCGACGACGGACCGCCGCCCCCCCGCGCACATGCGCCGCACGAAGACCGGGAAGAAGCCGAGTAACATTGGCGAGATCCGCGAGTCGCTCTCCTCGCTCCTCGACGAGCCGGAGGGCTCCTTCGTCGCGCCCACGGAGCTCGGGTCAGACAGCGAAGACGAGGCGACGCGGGACAAGGAGAACGTCGGCCCGCGCAACGCCGTCAAGGATCGCATCTCGCTCGGGCGCGCGTCGGGATCCTCGGGGGCCGGGCGCAGAGCATTCGCGGGGTCGTCGCAGGGTGTCAAGGCGCCGACGCTGCTCCGGCGGGCGACGTCCAACTCGCTTGTTTCGAACTTGAGTGAGACGTCGTCGAAGGGGAGTGCTGGGGGGGATATGTTTGGGGAGAAGATCCGGAAGGGGGCGGGGAGGGGGACGGGGGCGTTTGGGGGTGCTGCGAAGGGTGGGGGTGTTGGGAAGGCGGAGAGCGCGGGGGATGCGAAGAGGAGGGAGAGGAGGATGAAGGGGGCGGAGGAGAGGTTGAGGGCTGCAAGGGGGCTGTTTGGGGGTGTGGCTTTTGAATAAGTTGGCCCTCAGTGTGATTGATGGTGATTATATTATGTTGGGAGTTGGCCTTGCTTTTATGGTGCCATGGTGCGGGTTGGGATGGGTATTCAGGCGTTTATGGAATGCAAGGTGCATACTTTGGTCACGACTTTCGCAGCAAAGGCTGGGATTACACGGTTATGCAATCATTTCTATCATTTGGGTGGACGTGGCTTTCGCTAGGAGCGTATTCAAAGGCCCAGTCCCAGGTCGGGCTTCTCGAGATGGATGAGACCATTCGGGGGCTAAGTAAACTGTCAGCACAAGGAGAAGAAACATAACAGACATACCAGGGCCACTTACCGGGATGAACTGCCTCAGCTTCACCCCCGCCTCCTTGAACACGGCCGCCGTCTCGGTATCCATGCTGTACCCCTGGCTGTACACCACCTCGCTGATCCCCACCTGGCAGATCTTGATACTACACGTCAGGCACGGGCACGTATCACAGTACAGCACCGACCCCTCGCGTATCCTCTCGCGGCCCGCCTCCAGCAGCGCGTTCTCCTCTGCGTGGATGCACAGGCACGTCGCGAGCGACACACCCGACGCCGACCCGTCGTTACACCTAGGGCAGCCGCCATCCCCGCAGTTCCGCAGCCCGCGCGGCGTCCCGTTGTACCCCGTGGAGATCACCCGCCGCGTGCGGCCCACGAGCACGCAGCCCACGCGCCGCTTCATGCAGTTTGAGCGCTGGGCCGCCAGCGAGGCCAGGGACATGAAATAGCTGTCCCAGCCCGGGCGGAGGCGGTCCTCGTTCGCGAGGTCGAGCTTGCCGAGGGTGGCGTACAGGTGGGCGAGGTCCTCGGACGTGTTGAGGAGGCGGACGGTGGCGCGGGAGATGAGGGGCTGGAGGCCCGTGAAGGGGTTGAAGAGGTGCTCGTCGGAGAGGGCGACGAACTCCTCGAGGGAGAGGGGGGAGCGGCGGGGGTGGGACTGGTGGCGGCGGTAGCGGGTTGTTAGGGGGGAGGAGATGGAGATGAGGATGAAGAAGGGGCGCCGGGAGAGGAGGTCTAGGATGGGCTCGTTGTGGATGTCCGTCGTTACCCAGCGGGAGCGCCAGCGGGCCGTGACGAAGTCGAGGAGGGCCTCGGCGGTTGGGAAGGTGGTCTCGGGGGTCCGCGCCGGGGTGTCGGGGGCCGGGGAGGAGGTGCGGCTGGGGGTGTCAGCGTCCGTCCCGGGCGGGGACGGGTGCTCGAGGTAGAGCTGCTGGAAGCCGTGGTGGTCGACGAGGTACTGAGCCACGGTCTTTTTGCCGGAGCAGAGCGCTGGAAGGGGGGGGGGGGGGGGGTTAGTTTGTGGAGTGGCGGTCGGTTTCCCATGGGACATACCTCCGCAAATTCCGAGAAGCATTTCGAAAGTGAGACCCGAGGTGCTGGATGGATTTCGAATAAGCGAGCGTGTTTCCTGCGCAGGTTGTTGGCCTCCTCGACGCGGCGGCCTTCACGAGAAAGTGCCCTCAACGCGCCTCGACGCACCTCGACGCGTCGTGCATAATCCTTTAGCCGGGGTTCAGCCGCCAAGTCCCTGGCTACCCCGCCATGTCACCAGGTACCGACTCGAGCTCCGGCTGCCGTTTACGTCAGGGGCGGGGAGGTGCGAGGGGAGGTGCGGCCCAGGCTCCGAATTACCCCACATGGGCCCTCCCTTCCTGACGCACATGCCGTGAAGGTGGTGACGAGGGACGAATCAGCCACCTGACCTCAGCCTGCGTTCCTCGTGCGCTGATTTAAGGATAGACTGCGGCTGCTGACATTTCTCCCTGGACGAACCCAGACCTGCCTGTTACAGCATCCCCTACCTACACCATACAACCTTAGGACTATATTTCGTTCTCGTTCCACACATAGGCTGTCCTTTGCTTGCTGGAGAACTCGCAACAAGCATTCCAGCGCTCGTCAGGTGCGAAGCAAGCTCCAGCTCCATCATGTCGCAACCCGCGGGCGGAGGCGGCGGCGGCGGCGGCGACAGCGGCAGCTCCGTCGCCGGCAAGCCCGTCCAGTTCGTCCCCAACTCGTCCGAGATCGAGCTCCCCTTCTACTCGGCGCTCTTCGCCTCCAAGCTCGAGCACGACAAGCTCAACGTCTCGGCGCGCCAGGTCCTCGGCCTGTACGAGCCGCGCGCCGTCGACCCGGAGGACAGCTGCAAACTGCAAGTCCTGGGCAACGCCCTGACTAGTAGACAGTGGGTGGCTCCGATGCCCGGTGCTTGCCGTGGTGCTCTACTGACGCGCTCGCAGCGGCGCCCTCGGGACCATCCGCGCCGACGGAATAATAAAGAACACCAACACCCTGCAGGAGTTTAAGAACCTCGACAAGCCGGCGATAATAAAAACCGCCGGCCGCCAGGTATGCCAGCCTTGAGTCCCTCGCATGTCGCGCAGCAGGCCTGACCCCCGCAGATCTGGGACGCCATCAAAGACGGGACAATATACTCGGTGCCCTCGCTCCTCTCGTCATTCACCATCATCTCCTACGCCGACCTCAAGAAGTACCAGTTCACCTACTGGTTCGCCTTCCCCGCCCTGCACTCCGCGTGGCTTCACGCCGGCGAACCTATCCACATCACCCCCGACGAGAGTACCGCCCTCGTGGAGCAGGTAGGCACGTGGCAGTACAGCGTCGACGTGAGGGAGCACGGTTTCTTCCTCGTCAAGAAGGCGCCGTTGGGCATGAAGACAGCCGAGGACTCGGGTAGGAACCTGCTATTCTCCTGGAAGGTGGGGTCGCTCCGCGAGTTCGATAGCGGCTTCTTCGACGGCGTCGCCGAGGAGGACAGGTACGTGGCGTTCGTGGACTCCTCGACATACGCACACAACCCAGGCTGGCAGCTGCGGAACCTCCTCGTGCTCGTCCAGCAGCGGTTCCGCCTCCAAAAGGTCCAGATCCTGTGCTACCGCGATGTGCAGTCGCGTAGGCACGAGGCCCGCAGCGTGGTGCTCCCCCTAGAACAGGCGCCCAACGCGAGCCCCGAGTACGGGGCTGATGAGATGCCGAGGGTTACGGGCTGGGAGCGGGCTGGGAACGCGCTCCGGCCCAAGAAGGCGAATCTCGCTGAGTACATGGACCCCACGCGGCTCGCCGACCAATCAGTCGACCTGAACCTGAAGCTCATGAAGTGGAGGATAGCCCCGGAGCTTGACCTGGATGTCATCAAGGGAATGAAGTGTCTCTTGCTAGGAGCCGGAACGCTGGGTAGCTATGTGTCGCGGAACCTCATGGGCTGGGGGGTGCGCAAGATTACGTTTGTCGACTACGGCAAGGTCTCGTACTCGAACCCGGTGCGCCAGCCGCTATTCACCTTTAACGACTGTCAGGATGGAGGAGTACCCAAGGCCACGCGTGCCGCTGAGGCGCTCAAGGAAATCTACCCCGGCGTCGAGAGCGAGGGCCACGTCCTCTCCGTGCCCATGCTCGGACACCCTTTTACGGACGACGGGTCGCAGACGAAGGCGGACTTTGAGAAGTTGAGGGATCTAATCGACGCACACGACGTCATCTTCTTGCTCATGGACACGCGCGAGTCGAGGTGGCTCCCGACCGTCATGGGCAAGTCGCGGAACAAGATTGTTCTGACTGCCGCGCTGGGCTTCGACTCGTATGTAGTGATGCGGCACGGCGCGGAGGTGGCCGGGGATGCCCAGGACTTGGCCCTGGGATGCTACTTCTGCAACGACGTGGTGTCGCCGACAAATGTGAGCAAACATCACCCACCCCACCATCTTGCTCACATACGCTAACAGGCGCAGTCTATGAGGGACCAGACGCTGGACCAGCAGTGCACGGTAACCAGGCCCGGCGTCGCGCCCATCGCCTCCGCATTGGCCGTCGAGCTCCTCACTAGCCTTCTCCAGCACCCGCTGCTCCACCGCGCCCCGGCGCCGAAGGGCCCCCAGGGGAGCGTGCCCGACCGCGATCCAGCCGATCACCCCCTCGGACTCGTCCCGCACCAGCTCCGCGGCTACGTGTCGACGTTCCAGACGCTCAGCATCCGCGGCCAGGCCTACCCCAGCTGCAGCGCCTGTAGTCCGTCCATCCTAGCCGCGTACCGTGCCGGCGGGTGGGAGTTTGTCCAGAGGGCGTTGCTGGAGAAGGACTACGTCGCCGAAGTGTCCGGTCTCGCGGAGGTGCAGCGGAAGGCGGAGGCGGCGGCAGCGGACATTGAGTCTGGCGACGAGTTTGGGGAAGAGGGGGAGGGCGAGTTGCTCTAGGAGAGCGGGACGGACGAGTGGGGCGGGGGTGAAGTTGAGGTTGAGGAGGACGGGGGAATAAGCGCGGTTGTTGATGGGGTTATGGGGGTTGTGTGGGGGGTTGCGAGGAGGAAGTTGGGGGGGAGGTGGGGTGGGGCTGAGACTCTTGGGGTGAGGAAGGGGTGGGGGGTGGGGGTTTGAGTGAGCTGGCTTTGCTGGTGTTGAGCGAGTGAGGGCCCGCGTTCTGTTCGGGCTGGCCTGGGTGGGTTGGTCCCGCCGCGTTGGTGGGTTGAGTTGGGTGAAAGATGGGACCAGTATAAGCTATGGGAATGGGATGGGGCCATCCATGGGGTTAAAGCGTCTCGGAGTTTGGTAGAGGTTTTTCTTTCTTCCCGTCCAGCGGCTGGCAGCGCATATAGTTTCCGTCATCCTACGCCTCGCTTTGCACTTGTAGTTTCCGGTCATCGTGCTTCCCTCTGCTTCGTCTCTTTGTGTCCGTGATGCCGTCTCCTCCAACACTGGCCCGGCTCTGGGTCCCTGATTCCCCCGGTTGGCGCGTGTTGCCTGGGGCTTCTGCTCGTCTGCCCGCCTGTTGTGGATCAAGGGCTCACCTCTGCGCCCCTCGCCCTCCCCCTTGTCCCGTAAGTCGACGCGTCGAGGGACAGAATTTGGCCTCGATACCACGGAGCTCCCCCCCGCCGCCACTCCAGTGTCAAAGGAACAACGCCCCATGGATCACAAGCACGAGCACACCCCCACGCTCACGGCCACGAGAGTCCTCACAAACAAGTCCGAGTTACCCGTCCCGACCCGTAACTAATAAACACAAGACATATCAGACAAAAGTTGACCTTCGAACCCCGTATCCCCGTGTCCCCCCCCCCCCCCGGGCAATCCCATTCCATTCCGTATCCCCCCTAACCCTTGCCTCGTTCACCATAACCGTTTACCTCCGTTCTCATCTGCACTCGCCCCCGTTCCCCCGGCTATGATGCCCGGGGTGGTGGTGAGACGAGGCTGGGATTATATGTCGTCCTCGAGGAACTTGTAGGTGAACTTGAAGTCCGCTTTCCGCCGGTTCATCCTGTACCTTGTTAGCATCCTCTCTCCCCCCACACCAAACCACGACGCACGCCAGAGCACACGGCAGGAACAGCCACCCAAGACGAAGTGAGGGGGGGGGGAGGGGGAGGGATAAAACTCACCACGTGCTCTCATAGTCAAAGAAGCGGTACGTCCCCTGCTCAAACTCCTCCGTGATGCTCTTGGGCTCCTCATGCCTCTGGAACCAAGTCTGGTACTGCTTGTGGAACCTCCAGCTCTGGTCCTTGAGCGCCTTGGCCGCCAGGTACTGCTGATGCGTTCCCTGCTTGTAGTAAAACACGTAGAACAGCGTGTCGGGGTCCACGCGGCTATACAACCGCGGGTCATCAAAGATGGGGTGCGGCGTCTGCGGGAAATTAGAGGCAGAGGGGAACACCCGCACGTCGGGCCGGTACTGCCGGGGGAGGTCCGCGTCCGTGACGTCCGGGGCGTTGGTCCGCGACGCGGCGAGCATGCGCTGCGCGGCGGGGGAGGAGGCCTGTGGGGGCCGCTTGCGCGTCGTCTCGTACGATTCCAGAAGGTCGTTGAGGAACGCGGGGAGGTGGAACCGCGGCTCCTCCTCTTCCGTCTCCTCCTCGATTGGCCGGATGCCGTTGCCGTTGACTCCGTTCACATGGGGCGCTAGAGACGACGGGTTAGTCGCTGGGTATGATGGACACGGGGGGGCGGCGCGCTGTGGTGGGAAGGGGGATCCGGGGGGTGGGCTGGTGACGTGGTTCCCCGGTTGGGAAGGGGGCGACAAACCCTTCGCGGGCTCAGCGGGCGCCTTTCCGGCTGCTCGGGACGTCCTGGGTTCCGCTCTCGCCTGCGAGGTGGGAGCCGTCGCAGGGGTGGCCTTGCTAGATGCGGGGGTATGTTCCGCGCTCGTTGGCTGCGCCGGTGGCTTCTGCTCCGCGGCGGTCTGCGCGGCGGGCTGCGCCACGGTGGCAGCAGGTGAGCTCGCGGCGCTGGACCGCGTGGCCTGGGTCTGGGGCTGCGACCCGCTGGTGTTGACTGGCGCCATGCCTGGCGGGGGCGGTAGCGGCGCGATGCCAACGTTCTTCTCACTCGCTGCAGCGGCCGCCGCTGCAGACGCGTATTTGAGGCCCTCTCCGGCCGGTCTCGTGGGTAACGACGCGGGCTTCATTGACAGACCGCTCGGGCCGCCTGATCCACTCGCTGGCGCAGGCGTATGTAGAGTGGCGAGGGTAGGCAGAGGTGACTTGAGTTGGGTGGAGGGCCGGCGCCCGCCGGCGTTGGCTATCGCGGTCTCGGCGGCGGTGCGCGGCTTCGGGGGCGGCTTCATGTCGTGGTCGGGGGCGACATCGTCCTGCGTCGACCGCGTGTCCTCGGTGGAGCCCTTCTCGTTCTCCAGGCTCATGCCGTAGGCGTCCTCGCCGCCGTCGAGCTCGAGGTCCTCGTACATCTCCTCGTCCTCCATAAAGTCCTCGTTCATGCCGTCGGAAACGTAGTATCGTATCGTCTCCTCGAGGTCCCTGACCTGCTCCGTCTGCAAGCCGCCGTTCTCCAGGGATCTCCGGATGAGCTCGAGCTTGCCCTGATGCCACTTGTGCCTCTCCATGACGCGCTCAATCTCCGCGATGCGCTCGGCCTTGTCCTTGTTCGACTTGCCCTTCTTCATGGTCGCTTGTATCGATTCGCTCTCGGCCTCGAGAGCCTCGACCTGGTGCTCGAGCTCGTCCACCATGCTGCTGAGGAACTCGCAAGTCTCGACCTTTGCCTGCTCCTTGGGATCCAGCTTCGCGGCAGCCGACAGGCCTTCCTTAGAGTACGCCTTGGTCTTCATCGCCTTCTCGACAGCCTTGAACTTTTCCATTTGCTAGGGCAGAGTTAGCGGCGCGAGGTTGCCCGGGACGCGCAGACCGAGGCTCTGCTCACCGTCTCTATCAGCTTCCGGTTGTCCATCAACCGGTCCTTGTCCTTGACGTCGTTGCTGGCGGCCCATGTCTTGATTTGATCCCGCATACGCTGCAGCTTCTTGATTTCACGTTTTAGGTTGTCCTCAAGCTTCTCCTTCTGGGCCGGGTTGTTTGACAGCTCGATCTTGTCATATATGCTGTTGAACTCGTCGACGCCTTCCGCCACCTTCTTGTAGCACTTCTCCACCTCTTGCATTAGCTTCCGTGACGCCATGGTGTCGGTCGGTCGGGGCTACGCCGGGGCGTCGATGGGAGATTGTGTTCGGGGACGTTCGAGCGACGGTCGTGCCCTGGACGAGGGTCAGCTGGGGAGCTTGGGGATGTTTTGGGGGGGGGGGGGCGCGAGCTCGGCGGGGTCGGCCCGCTACTCGGAGCTCGGCGAAGAGATGCCTGCACGCGGAGGGGACGGCTTACCACCCCGTGGGTAAAGAAGACGATCGCGGGATTCGAGGGTGTGTGGTATGGCCGCAGGAGGCCAGGTCGGGTCAGTCAGGCGAGCGGCGCTCTGAATGACGCGAGTCGGGGTGCCGGGTGGGAGGGTTGGCCAGGCGTGGCGCAATAGCGGATTCGAATCGAAGGCTCGGAGAGATAGCGGGGGGACTGCTGACCCAGCTCGTCGCGATGTTGGTTGCTGATGTTTGCACGTTCGGGTGCGGCGCCAGCTAATGCGGTTGGAATCGAAAGGAGCGCGAGAGTAGATTTTGGAAAGAGGTAGACGTAAGTACCTTTATCACGTGAGTGTTAGGCAGCGAGGGGAGTGACTGGAGGAAGGCGCAATGCACCCCACAACACTTATCAGAGCCTCAGGTAGGTACCTCGGGATACCTTTACAAACACCGCCCGAGCCCGCCAGAGGCCGTCATACACGTGGATAATGGAACGCCACTGATGGCAGCGTTGAGTGCGGCATCCTTGATACAACACGGGAACGGGACATGAGTAGACGTAGAGCATCGGTCTCAAGTTTCCTCAAGGCTATAGGTGGTTTTTGTGAGGGGTTCCAGGTATCTATAGCATCAATTGCCAACTCTATATAAGGTAAAAAAGTAAGGTCAGCTCTCAGTGTCTCCCCTAGTATTTCCAACTGTGAACTCTCTGCAAGATCCTTAAATCTCCTCTGGCTCATCTCAGATAAGCCTGCATCGCCCAGAGCCATCCTTGCCCCCACACCCCCCAAATAAGGCTTCTACAGGCCGGCAGCGCGCATAGCAGGCGGGAGTGAGAAGTGGTACATCTCCTGAAGCAAAGATGAAGGGTCCGTTCGCCCCCGTCCATGACTTGCTCGCCCGGGAACTTACACCGCGACAGCCATTATACAGAGGGTCCTCTCGGCGTCGGTAACGGTCGACAAGGAGGTCGTCTCCTCCATCGGCAAGGGCGTCCTCGTCCTCGCCGCCGTGGCCGCCGGGGACACGGAGAAGGAGGTCGACACCATCGCCAACAAAGTTCTCCGCCTCAAGCTGTGGGACGACAACGGGTCGCCGGTATGCTCGGACCGCCGGACCAAGATTGTCCCCCTTGGTGCACCCGTGGCTAATATACCGGTGTAGTGGAAGAAGAATGTCGCGGATATTGAGGGCGAGGTCCTATGCGGTAAGCCAACACACGCCCCCCCGGGGAGTGTTGTGGTGCTAACGCCTCGTCGCAGTCTCGCAGTTCACGCTGATGGGCAAGACGTCCAAGGGGAACAAGCCCGACTTCCACCTTGCAGCGTCGGGTGACGAGGCGAGGAGGCTGTACGAGTACTTTGTGCAGAAGGTGAAGGCGGGTTATGTGGCCGACAGGGTCAAGGATGGGAGGTTCCAGGCCATGATGGAGGTTGCGCTCGTCAACGACGGCCCGGTAAGTGATGCCCCGTTTGCGGTGTCTGGGGAGGCGCTAAGATGGGACAGGTCACATTCGAGGCGATTGCCGAGCCCAAGAAGCCGGTCGATGGGAACGAGGCGACGAAGGCGCCAGCGACCGACGGGGTGTAGGGGCGTCTGCCGGGATACGGAGGGTTGGGGATGAGACGTAGGGGATGGGGCCGGGGGCCTGGAGGTGGATAAAGTGTGTACAAGCGCATAGAGCGTGCAATTCATATAGATGGCTGGCTACATAGAGGGCTCGGGATAGAACGTCTCTCTCAGCGTGGTGTTGTCCCGTGCCGCCGAGCTTTCAGCGCTGCCCGTGCTGGCGGGGGCGGTACCTGAGCGCCCCGCCAACAGCCCCGCCAAGAACAGCCCCGCGGTGCCGCGCGCCAGGAGGGGCAAGAGCTAGAAGCTTCCATTGGACCCCGCCGCATTCCCCGACGTTGTGCATCTGAACCACACTCCCTGCGTGCAAGTCATTTATACCCTTCGCGACTCCAAACTCGATTCCCTCCAACTCATCCTGAGCGCTCCTGCCTGCGACACCAGAGGCAACCACACCTGCCGCACCTGCCCCGCTACTCACCGCACACCTCACATCTCTAGCCCTCAATTTTCTTCCCCTCCTACGTCTCTTCACTTCTGCTCACCACCAGCCGCAGAAATGACGGACAACGCCGGCCCCCGCGTCTACTTCGACATCACGATCGCCGACCAGCCCGCTGGCCGCATCGTGATGCAGCTCTTCGCCTCCGAGGTGCCCAAGACGGCCGAGAACTTCCGCGCCCTGTGCACCGGCGAGAAGGGCGACGGCAAGGCCGGCATACCTCTCCACTACAAGGGCTCCGGCTTCCACCGCGTCATCAAGTCCTTCATGATCCAGGGTGGTGACTTTACGCGTGGCGACGGCACTGGCGGCGAGTCGATATACGGCGAGAAGTTTGAGGACGAGGCCTTTGTGCGGAAGCATGAGAAGCCGTTCCTGCTGTCCATGGCCAACGCTGGTCCTAGTGAGTTTCCCCTCCTGCGTGCTTGTGGGCTTGCCATTGAGGAGCTAGGGACTCGAGCTAACAGCACACAGACACCAACGGCTCCCAGTTCTTCATCACCACCGTCCCCACCCCCCACCTCGACGGCAAGCACGTCGTCTTCGGCGAGGTCATCGCCGGCAAGTCCATCGTCCGCAAGATCGAAAACGCCCGCACTCTCGAGGCCGACCGCCCCGCCCAGCCCATCGTCATCTCTGCCTCGGGCGAGCTCGACCCCTCCGAGACCCTCGAGTCCATCGGCTCCGCTGGCCCCGACGCCTACGGTGACGCCCACGAGGACTACCCCGACGACCTTGACGAGGACACCGTCCTCGACGCCAAGAACGTGCTGCGCATCGCCGGGGACTGTAAGGGGTACGGCAACGCGGCGCTCAAGGCGGGCGCCCTTGCCACCGCGGTGGAGAAGTACCAGAAGGGCCTGCGGTATCTGAACGAGGAGCCCGAGACGGACAAGGAGACGGCCGAGACGGTCGGCGAGCTCGCGGCCTTGCGGTTCGCGCTGAACAACAACGCCGCCCTGGTGCACACCAAGACGGAGTCGTGGGACGACGCCATCGCGTCCGCGTCCGCCGCGCTGGCGGTGCAGAGCCCCGCCGTCAAGGACCAGGACAGGGCCAAGGCGCTGTACAGGCGGGGTCTGGCGCACGTTGCGCGCAAGGACGACGATTCCGCGCTGGAGGACTTTGGGGCCGCGGCGAAGCTGGTCCCCTCTGATGCGGCGATCGCGAGGGAGCTTGGGAACGTGAAGAGGAGGGTCGGTGAGAAGGAGAAGAAGCAGAAGGCTGCTATCAAGAAGTTCTTTTCTTAGGGAGTGAGAGCACGATGTGAAGGAAGCATCGTGGGATTGCAGTGTTGTCGTGAGGAGAGGCAGGTCGCACGGCAAGTTCGGGAATATCACGCGGGTTGCGAGGAGGTTATGCAGCGGTTTGTCTGTAATCAACGCACAAGGTCAATAAATAACATCACATAATGTCTGTCTACCGAGTACCTGTAAACTCCATCTACCAATGCGACTTGATGAGACACATGGAAATCGAGGATCCTTTGAAGAGGAAGGATGGAAGACGAGCTGAATGATGTATTGGCCAGCGCAGGAGACAAGTAAAGCAGACTCCACATCACCGAGCAATATTCCACTTCGTCAAGAGCCGGCCGACCAGAACCAAGAGGTTAGAGAGCAAGGGAAGACACGGAGAGAAGAGAAGAGGGTAGGGCGGAGGGGCAGGATGAAAAGACCGGGGGGGTTCAGGAAGCGAGATGGTGTAGGAAAGAAAAGGACCAAGGGAGTAGAGTCACCATGACAGAACGAGGACAAGGATCAAAGGCGGAGACAAAGGGATTCGTTTGTTGGGGGGGGGGGGGGGGGGGGGGGGGGGGGGGGGGCCGGGCAGGAATGCAGGTCCCCGGGCTCCCGTGCGCCGGCCGGCTTGGCCGCGCGACTTCCTGTGACCCCGT
>JAMFQS010000075.1:2239-143576 GCA_025503055.1 Sordariomycetes sp. B11D1 | reverse complement strand
GGGGGGGCTAACAGCCGTCTGCCTCTTTTCGCTGTCGTTCTAAGTTTGGCTTGACAACATCATGAATACCAGAGAGGCTAACTAACGTATATTAGCAGATTATATCTTAAATGTCAGTAAAGGGTTGATGGGTTAAGAAGCGTTTCCCTCAAGTCTTACGGTCGACTTTGCCAAAGACATCGAATTAGGGTTGGCACCGGTCCCATGCCCACCGCCCTCCTCGCTCGCCCCCATGAGCGTCTCAATGGTAGAAGCCAGGTGGTGGGCACCCGCATCGAGACACCTATGACCTCCGGAGATGATCCATACACTGCCTCCTGTTACAAAACGGCAGCTCGAGCTACATCAAGCTGCAGGACTTCTTCCTCCGATACGTATGCGACCACGGCACCATGACGGCTGACCACCCCCTCCACCACGCCTCTGCCCTCTGCGTTGAAGGCGCCGCTATATCCAATTGCCGCATTGACCTCACGCCCGAGTACGAGACGTACCTCGAGCGGGCTGGCTTTGTGGATATTGTGGAGCGGCGCCTCAAGTGGCCATTGAACGGATAGCCAAAGAATCCGCATCATGAACTGATCGGAGCGTGGACGCGAGAATGTCTGGACAAGGGCGCAGAGGGACTGGTCATGGCGCTCCTTACGCGTAACCTAGGGTGGACGGAGGAAGAGGTCCTGGTGTTTTGTGCCGGGAGTAGAGCATCGCTGACGGATCGGCGGGTGCACGGGTGTATCCCGATGTAAGTCGTTCACCGATAGCACTGACAGGCTGGCAGGCTGACGTGGGCTTAGGTGTTTGGTTTACGGCCGGAAACAGGGGAATCCGCCAAGGCATTGGGGCTGAGGACGCCCCTATCCTTGAGGGCGCGGCTACCACCGGATAATGACTCTTCTGCCGGAAACGACGCTCGCCCTTGGGTACACCCGGTTGATTGATTGGAGCGAGCATAGCTTTAGTGCTGTAGGTATGTGGTCACAGTTATAGCTGTCCGTATCTTTCACCACTTGGAATACCTTTTGATATGTAGCGTTACCTTGGTGGTGAACCTGTACTGGAAACTAATGGCACCTAGTCCTAGTCTCCCCCACGCCCTTCCTTGACAACCGCCTAGATATACCATGAGCCTATACCCAAGTGGCGTTATCGGGTGGACGACCCATTGTTGCCAGATACGTTCATACAGGAGGTGATCCGTAATTAACCATCAGAAGTCTGGGCATATCTCTGTAACTAGTCTAATATTCCTGTGATTTCTATCCATGTGTGCCTTTGATATCCCCTCAACTTCCAAGCTATCCCTTGATCGCAGCATCTGGTGCTCTGCTACGTAAGGCGCGATGACCTAGGATGTTCCGGCCATTACTGACGCTCAATAAGCCGGAATCTTGTTAAGATTGAATGATTCACGCTACTTTCTCCCATTTTTGATATCTACATTTCATACAATATTACTATGTAAAAGGCCCTTCCTCCCGCCTCGAAGAAAGTTTCGGGAGGAGGACAGCACGGGCTGGCATACAAGCATTAAACCCATGACAAGAAGCTCGATAGATACACGCAGAGAACCAGTCCACCCCCAATCACTCAATGGACACAGACCCCGCCTCGCTAAGCGAGAGGTCAACAGCGATGCTCTTGCTGAACTCGCCCTCCTCGCTATCGTCGGTCTTGCAGGGGCTGCCGAGCACCTTGATCTTTGTAATCTTGACATCGACGTCGCACCCGAACTCGCCGTCGACGTAGAGGGTGCCGTCCTCGACGCGGAACTCGACGTGGGTAATGCACTCCTGCTCGAGAGAGACACCGTCGTCGAGGTAGAGCTCGCCGCGGGCGTTGCCCTCGGCGTCAAGCGGGACGAGGAGCTCAAAGTCGCGGGTGCGGAGCTCAGTGGTGGTGTTGGCCGACTCGGCGCGCACGGGGAGGATCACGCCGCCCCGGATGAGGAGGGGGATGTCGGTGATGCCCTGGTCCTCGAAGGTGTGCTCGGCGCCCTTGCCGCGGACGGGCTTGTGCGTGTACCAGTCGTAGAAGATGTCCTTGGGCAGATACGCGTCGACGCTCGTGGCGTTCTCCTCGAGGACGGGGGCGACGAGGAGGCCGTCGCCGTAGAAGAACTGGTGCTGGAGCGCCCAGGTGTTCTTGTCCTCGGGGTAGAGGTAGAACACGGGGTTCAGAACGGGGGTGCCGTCGACCGAGGCCTTGTACATGGCCGTGTAGATGTAATCGAGCAGGCGGTACCGGATGTCAATCGCCTTGCGCGCGCTCTCCGCGACGGACTCCCACCGGTAGAACTCCTGGGGCACCTCGTCGATGTTGTTGTGGTTGCGGTAGAAGGTGTTGAAGGCGCCAAGCGAGGCCCAGCGCGCGCACAGCTCCTCGGTGGTGTCCTCGCCGAAGCCGCAGACGTCGGAGCCCGCCATGGAGAACTGGTAGAGGGCGTTGAAGGACATGGTGGTGTGGATCGCGAAGCGGTACTGCTCCCAGGTCGAGAGGTTGTCGCCGAGCCAGTGGCCCACGTTCCTGCCGTCGCCGGGGAAGCTGCTACGCGTGATGATGAAGGGGCGGAGGCCGGGGCGGCGGGCGATCATGGCGTCGCGGGTGGCAGCGCCCATCATGGCGCCGTACAGGTTGTGCGTGTCGTACATGGCAAGTCCGTTCTCGTGGATGAGGTCGGTGCGGGCAGTCTTGAACGAGATGCCACCCTTGTCCGAGTTCCACGACACATCCGGGGGAGCGGCGTTGTGGATGGCGTACTTGGGGTAGAGGAGGTCGCGGCCGGGGAGACCCAGCCCACTGCCGTCATCCTGGCGCGCAAAGAGGAGGCTGGGCGAGTCGGCCGGGACGCTGGACCTGGGCTTGGAAACATGGCGCTTAGCAGGGCGGCTATCGGTGCTCTCGCAGTCGGTGCCGGGGGGCTGGAACTCGCAGGGCCAGCCGGGGAGCTCACGCGGGACGTCCCTCAGCTTAGGAGGCTCAGGGGGGTACCCCTCAAGGTTGCCGTAGGGGTCCTCGCAGAGCTCCTCGCAGAAGCTGGCGGGCTCGTTCATGTCGATCCAGATGCCGTCAATGTCGACGCCAGACTCCTCGTCGAAGTAGATCTCGAACTCGCGGTTCCAGTACCGAGTCGCGTTCTCCGCGAACCAGTCCGGGAAGACGGTAACGCCGGGCCAGACAACACCGAGGTAGACGGACCCGTTATCGTTCTTGAGGTAGACGTTGTCCTCGATGCCGCGCGCGATGGTCTCGGAGCCGTCGCGGTAGGCGGCCGAGGGGTTGACCATCATGATGTAATGCTGGTCGTGGTCGTGGAGATAGTCGACAAGCTGGCGGACCTGCTCGAGCGGGAAGCGCTCCTCATCGAGGGTGAAGGTGGCGCGGCCGTCCATGTAGTCGATGTCGGTCCACATGGTCTCGAGGGGGATGCCGGCCTTGCTGTAGTTGTAGACGACCTCGGCGACGTCAAAGACGTCCTGGTAGCCGTACCTTGAGAAACGTCAGCGCAAGAGCCCTGTTCGGTAGACGACTTGGACTCACCTGCACTGGTGGAAGCCGAGGCCCCAGTACGGCTGCATCGCGGGCTGGCCCACGACATCAGAGTACTGCCTGGCCACCTCGGTAGGGCTGGGGCCCGCAAAGAAGTAGTAGTCGAGGACACCGCCGAGCGTGTTGTACTCGAGGAACTGGCCGCTCTCCTCGGTGTTGTTGACGATGATGTCCATGCCGTTGGAGTTCATGAAAAAGACGCCGTGGGCACCAGACTCCCTCTGCTCAACGTAGAAGGGGTGGCTCCCGTAGACGTTGGTGCCGGGGGGGACACCAAAGTGGTCCAGGTTCCAGAGCGTGCGGAGGTAGTCGGTCGTGTTCAGCCGGAAGTTGTCCGTGTGCTCACCAAGGCCGTACAGGTACGGGTCGTCGGGGAGGCTAGTCCTGAGACGGACGTACTGCGACTCGAACACGAGCGGCGCAGCCGACGTGTCGAAGATGACCTCGTCGGTGTCGGCGCGGACGACGGAGAAGGAGAAGGGCTCCTCCGTGTACTCGAACCTGATGTTGCTCCCATCCGCGGTGCCAGCCCCCTCTGGTCGGGGAATGACGGACTCGGGGATCTGGTAGACCTGGTTGCCCTTGTCCTGGATCTTGACGTGGAGGCGGTTCTCTTGGATGCAGTGTCAGCGCGCTGGCTGGATTTGAAAGCTCTGACAGGGCGGGGACTTACCGTTCTCGTAGGTGACCTCAAGCACGAGGTCCTCGAGATCATCGCCGTACGTGTTGCATGGCGTGCCGGCGAGCTTCAAGTCCGCCGTCAGGCCGTTGTCGGTGGTCTGGACGTTGGACGCGGCGTACCCGGGGCAGTTGTCGAGACTGTCGTAGTCGGGAGTGGCCCTCGCCACCACCTCGGCGGCGGCGAGGCCGGAGAACAGGAGAGACCCCCAGGAGAGCATGGCTGGAGAAAGCGTGACCCGTGAGCGATGAGTTGACGGACCGAAAGTCAAGATCGGCGGGAGATCAATGCCATATATAGTTTGATACATGTGTGATGCTGTATCCAGCATGGCTGACAAGTATTAGATCTCGTAGGGACGAACAATGATGTCAGTCAGGCAGAATATCGTCTTGGCTCACATGTCCAGACTCGATTGGAGGGCCGATGCTACCCTGCTCTCGCGCAGCGTTACACTCTAGAAAGCCGACGACATACGGCCGGAATTGGAGCGAGACGTCAGGCCTGTCCGCATGGCCAAGGCCCCCGAGAAAGGAACGGCTTCCCGCAGTGCCGTCGCCAGGCTAAGCCGTGTACGGGGCATGGATCGAGCGGAACGGGCGGAGCTCGCGGAGTGGGATCTCCAAAGCGGAAAGGGGCCGTGCCATGGGGCTTCTTGGCTAGCACAAAGCGCCGATATAACCCCGTCGAGCTCCCCGCATTCAGACATGGCGTCGCATCCGTATTCGCTTGACGTAGCACCGACGCGACTCCGCCAAACCCCGCCCTTTCTCCAGAGTACCTCGGCATGTCGCCCGTGGGGACCCGCGCGGGGGAGGAGCTTGAGGAAGAAGCTCAACCGGGTCAGATCCTGGGCAGCCTCCGGTGATAATACTACAGTGACAGCGGGCGGCGGCTCCTCGGGGCCTCCTCGGAGACCCTGCCCACTTCACAGCACTGGCGCCTGGGCGGGGTGTAACCCGGGCGTCGGCAGGATGCTCACTGGGGCATTCTGGGGCGATTGTACGGGGCTGGGCGTGGAGGAGCCAGTCGATGGTGGAGTGGCACTAGCAGATCGGCCAGTGACATCGACAGGCCGTCTGTTCAATGTCCTCATGCGAGTTATTCGAAGCGTACGACCAAGGCCCCCACGTCGCCCGAGCCCCGTTCAGAGAAAAAAGCTCGTGGCCGCCGTGGTACTCGGCGAAATCCCGCAGGAATCCTCTGCCGACTTCCATCTGGATGTCCGGTCAACGGTGGATAGAATAACATACTATAGGCGCACAACCCACGTGTGACAAGTAGTCAAGTTTAGTGCGTCCGGCCGTGAGACGAGAATGTGCTGGTAAGGAGCCGGATTGCTTCGCCGAGGACCAAGTTAAGTCGGGGACTCCAGGAACCACGTGTGTTGGATGTGGAGACGAAACACACGTAGGACGACCACTGACCCCACTGATCATCTACTTTGTTTCGTCCCGTCATGCAGGAACCGTCAAGGCGGACACTGAGCAGGCATATCGCGGGTCGCCCACTACTCTTTACATCGGCATACATCTCGCATGATAGCGTGAGGGTGGACGCGACACGAACCATGCGAGCATCTCCGCTCATAAACGGCGACCCGTAATTATCACTGAGAAACGAATCTCTTTGTCTTCAAGATAGAGTCCGAGAGTCGAGGGAATATGTCCACGTCTAAACTGGAAGCAGAATGGACCGCGCGCGGACGCTCTGCAGAATCCCGTGTCTCCACGTCTTCACGCTCTTACAAAGCAAGGAGCTCGGCAGTTATAGATGTGGACCGATGCGTTTATACTATGCACTGCCCGCGGGTTACCCTCGGGGCCCGCCTAGGCGAATACCGAGAAACCCAAGACAAAAGCCAACCCCGGCGACAACGTAAGCCCACCAACCGTAGACTTTTCTACATTCAAGACGAGGCGGCTTCCAGAACCACCGGGAGACCGTCGGTGACGGTCACGCAGAGAAGCGCGTCGCCGTCAGACGAGTACTCCTTTCCGTCCCCGTTGAACACATCGACCCACGACCCACTGGCAACCTTGCTGTCGAAGCAGTACTCGGCGTCCCCGGACCCGGACCCCGCGTTCGTCGTCAGGACAATGAGCTTGCCCTCGGCCCTGCTCCACGCATACACGCCATCCTCCGTCGAGAGGTGGACGTGGTCATCGTCGCCCAGCCCGCCGGCGCCGGCCCGAGCAGCAGAGAGCTTCGCGATGGCCTGGTAGACATCGGCGTCGGTATCGTAGCCGCTCCGCCAGAGGTCCTCCCTGTTCGCGGGGTCGTTCCCGCCCGCGTACCCCTGCTCCGTCCCGTAGTAGACGATCGGGATGCCGCGAGACAGGATGACGTACGCGAGGGCGTTCTTCAGCAGCGTCACGTCGTCCTTCTGGCTCAGCCAGCGCGGGTTGTCGTGGTTGTCGAGGAACGTCGCCAGCGCTGCCGGGTCGGGGAACTTGTTGCTGATCTGGTCGTGCGTGTCGGCGATGGCCTGGGAAGACCCCTTTTGCTGGTAAAAGTCGTTCATGGGGTAGTAGATGCCGTAGTCGAGCAGGCCGTCCATGACCTCGGCGTAACCCGCCAGGTAATCCAGGTCCCCGTCCCACACCTCGCCGACGGAGTAGACGCCCGCCGCGGACACGAAGTCGGGCCAAAAGCCCTTCTCGACGTGCTTGACCGTGTCGATGCGCAGCCCGTCGAAGCCGTACTCCTCGACAAGCCAGGCGATCCAGGTGTTTAGGACCTCGGCGACCTCGGCCTTGTCGGTAGCGAGGTCGGGGAGGCCGGCAATCCAGCACTGCTCGACGCTGGACTGGTCGTCGTAGTCGATCTCGCAGTTGGAGTGATAGGAGCTCTCCTGGTTGAGGGGCTCCGGGGCGTGTTCGCCAAAGGCGGCCTCGCCCATGTGATTGGCGACCACGTCGGCCATGACGTAGATGCCCTGGTTGAAGGTCAGCGCCGTGTCCCTACTCGCCGGCGATGGTGGTCGGCTTCATACCTTTTCATGAGCGGCGTTGACGAAGCTCTTGAGGTCATCGGCGGTGCCGTAGTTCTCGTTGACCTCGTACAGGTCCTTTGCCCAGTACCCGTGGTAGCCGCCGGGGGTATCTAAAGCTCACGTTAGAACACGGCTTGGCACAAGAGACGGGATGGTTTAACGAACTTGAGACAACTGGTGTGATCCAGATGGCGTCAAAGCCCATGCCCTGGATATAGTCGAGCTGCGACTCGAGGCCCTTGAACGTGCCACCGCAGTAGTCGCCGAGAGACTCGCAGGCACTCGTGTTCGAGTCGCCAGTGGCGAAGCGGTCCGTCAGGGCAAAGTAGATGTTGCGCGACTTCCACTCCGAGGCGTCGGCGGCAAACACGCTCGGCGCCGCGGCGAGGCAGGCGAGGAGGGCGGTGGTGAGCTTCATGATGGCGGCTGTATCCAAGGATGAACCGAGTGGCTGCAGGGATGGAGTTGAGATCTATCGTTCTAGCTGGGTGTTCTATCATGGCAGACGCTCGTGGTTTATATAAACAGTCGACAGCCTACCCGTTCGAGAAGGTCGCGGCGTCGGCGGAATCCAACAACACACGGCTATCCCGAAGCAATCCTGTTCGCGATGATTATTACTGACATGGGACACGCGATGCGACTAAGCGACGATTCCTCGTCGTGGAGACGTGCCCCTCGCGTCGGACCGACTCTGTTCCAAGGATATGGCGTTGTATGCCGCTCGTGTAATACCGAGGACTGCCGTACTGCGACGCAGGAACAAGGATGAAACCGCCAGGTGATTACTGTGGGGCCCGGGGACCGCAGCCCGGCAGACGCGGTGGATGACGACACTTTGCGGGGATGGGCTGCTCGCGCGTTGCCTTGGATCGTACGGCGGGGAGTGGTGGGTGGCTAGCGACCTCTGCCGCCGAAGAACAGGAATCCAGAGTCTTTGTCCAACTGAGTTACTCCAGACCCCAGATATTCGGGCCGTGATGCGGTGTTCCCGGGACACCCCCACGGACTCTGATGCGACGCGCATTCGTACCTCTAGATAACTAGTTCGGTGATCGGCGCAAGGCAGTTGATTACAGGAGGTGTCTGTGCTGGAAAAGTAAAAAAAAAAAAAAAAAAAAAAAAAAAAAAAAAGAAAAAAAGAAAAAAAGAAGCTGACAGGCGCGGCACTCCTTCCGAAGCACCCTCCTCTCCCGGTCGGAGTTCTCCGCCCCGTGCCCTCGTCGCGGGGATCTGTGCCGCCCGATGAAGCTGCCGATCACTTCCCACGTGGCCGAGCCCTCGACGGAGTGGTGTGGCACACTGTTCTATGCATGCTCAGCTCTACGCGGCTGCACTTCACAGCTGACCGAGCCATATCAGTCGGGCCTAGACGGGAACACGCGCCCCGCCAACCTAGACCATACAGCGACGAGACTCTGCGGGCGCGCTCGCCCCATGGCATAATGTCGGTATGCCGTCGGAAGCTCCGGGAGGCTCGACCCCGGGGTCCAACGGCCACCCACCCGAGAAGACTAGTCTATAAGAGCATAAGGCTCCCGGACTGACGTTGATCACGCCTGCGATGTAGGATAGTGTGTCTGGAAACCTGCCCTATGCAGCCATGACGGCGCGCCAGCCGAAGTGCCGCCGCGGGGGTTAGACTAGGTCGAAGGGGGAAATAACCCCCAGTTTTGGGCCTGCACTAGCTTGCACAATATATGTAACACGCGAAAACGTAGCATAACATCGCTTCTCGCCTTCTCGGCCCTACTCAGTCCATCGTCCAGCCGCTCCAATCCCATCCGCGTTAATGCGCGAGGTATAGTCGATGGTCCGATCCACACATACTCACGCACAGTTCACTCTCGGCCTTTGATGGGCCGCGCCTCGTGGCCTCTGCTGGCATGTGAAAAGTCCCTCCGTAAACAGCAGGCCAATGATGTGCCCCCCTTTGCGACGGAACGTCCGCAACCCCTGACACTTGAGAGGAGAAGCGGGGTGGATCTCCGCAGCCCCTGTCGGGGACGGAGTGACTGGCAGATCCTGTGCCGATCGTTCAGGGAATGGGCGGCGGGGATCCTTCACCACACGTTCTGTCATGTCCTCAATCCAACTCTGCATGCGCGCCGTACAATAGAGCGAAGACTTTCGCATAGCCCGATTGCGACGGGTCATTTGCACAGGCGTAGCTAGCTAACCGACGCTATGCTCGTTGGATCTCGGGGGATCCATTGAATCGACGGGGCGGCCACAAACCGTCGCATTCCGTGGCGACCGCGCCAGTTGCTTCTGCCTACTTGTACAACGTCCAAGTGCCCTAGTGCGGCTACTCGGCATTGCGACTGCCCGGGGTCGAGGCTCGCCGGAGAGACGCCCACCTGTTGCAGTAAGTCGGTAGATGGACCCCCTGCTGCGGCATTTGAGGCGATCAAGGGAGAGCCGTCATGACGACCTGTTACAATGATTTTACGGATTAAAAAGAGAAAAGAGCAAGGCCGAGATGGGAATCCTTTTGTCGTTTTTTTTTATTCTTTTTTCAAGTAGGCGTGAGACATATGCTATAGAAAATGTGCATCAGTACTGACACGAGGCGGGTCGCTGGGTTGCGAGGAATCTAAGCGCTCTCTTCTCCTTTTTCCCGGCCCGGATAGCGCGTTGGGCAGTGACAGGTCTCCGCGCCCTTGGGTAGTCCCGAACGGAAGAATGGGATCTCACCTTGCGGAGCTCCACATTGTTAAGGCGGCTGTACTAGCGTCATAAGTAATGCCGTCCCTTGTAGTGTAGTGGTTAACATTTCGCGTTTTCACCGCGACGCCCCGGGTTCAATTCCCGGCGAGGGAGCGTTCTTTTTCCTTTTGACGAGCTTATGGCCTTTTCTTTTTGGCCTCTCTCTTTTACACCTCATCTTCGCCCATGTATGGAGTTTTGTTTTGGACGGGGAGTGGCCTGGCATTGCAGTTAGAATCCACTGCTGCTGCCACGGGGCGCTTGAGGGAGCAGAAAGCCAT
This sequence comes from Sordariomycetes sp. B11D1, assembly GCA_025503055.1. Classification (NCBI taxonomy): domain Eukaryota; kingdom Fungi; phylum Ascomycota; class Sordariomycetes; species Sordariomycetes sp. B11D1. The sequence continues at coordinate 133,366 of JAMFQS010000075.1, read as the reverse complement.
CTTTGCCGTGCGTAATGTGTTTTCCATCCATCTCTTGACTGTCCCAAGTCACTGAAACTTAACACGGTGAGACGCCCAAGTACATACGGCCCTTTTGCACACTTTTCATCCTGGAATCTCTTCCGTTGTCGTAAACTGATATCATGTCGGCTGCCGTGACGCTGCAAGGTTGCGAGAATCCGGTGCAGCTTCCGTCCCCAACTGAATCCTGCCATCCCCCTCGCAAGCATGGCTAGGTATGACGCTCTGGGGGATTATGTGCGGCTGGATACGCACTTTGCCTACTTGCATTGCATTGCATTTTACGGAACGGTCACACTACTGGTCGATGTGTCATGCTTATATCGAACCCTTTCATTCTTGTGCTTAGCGTCACGTGATGGTCCTTCCAGCCCCCGCATTTTACACGCAGGAGTTTTCGATGTTCCCTCGGAGGCGCGAAGGACTGTCCCGGACAAGACTCGCTTTGTGTGCCCCAAAGAACTCGGTTGCCGGCGTTGCTAGCGGCACTGGAAAGCATCGGTTTGTTCGCACAACTTTGGGCGCCTAGTAGCCGTTACATAAGCGAGGTAGCCCCTCGCCGGTCTTCTACTCCACCAAGGGCGAATATTAGCTAACCAGCCCGGTCCAGATGGGTTTGCGGGTGTATCTACATCCCATGTTGCGCGTTATCGGCTATCACCACGTGCTCATGGTGATTCTGGGCATCTTCATCATCATCGTCTGTACGTGCCCAGCCAGTGAGTCGGCCGGGGCTGGCAGGTGGATACTAACGGACAAGTGCCGCAGCGGTCCTGATAGCCGGATGCACCAGTGAAGGTCTCAGCGGCATCTACCTCCTGTCCCTGTCATACGCGAGCAGCTCGTCCGTGTCGGCAGACTCGGCCGTAGTCAATCCCAACATGACGTCCGTCCTCTCGGCCGTGGTCGACAACTCGACGTCCCAGCCGGTGGAGGTTCGAGCTGGGTACCTGGGCATGTGCATACTGTTGGCGGAAAACATGGGGCAGTGGATCTGCTCCAGTAGCGCCGAGCGGCTTGCCCGGATCGTCCTGGGCGACTCGTCGCCCTCGTCCCAATCTGGCGGAATGGACGACCCGCTAAACCTCATATACGTGACTGGGAAGTTCAAGAATGACGTTGTATTCGAGGGGCTGTTGTGAGTCTTGTTTTCGAATCTTTCCCTCCGGGCCCCATCGCGCCTTTTGCTTACTGACTTTATAGATACATCGGCGTCATTCTTGCATTCATCACCTTGGTCCTGCTATACACGTTCCCCACTTGGCATTCGGAGGTGGACTCCGAGGGGTCGGAGTGCGAAGTGAAGCCTTTCCCCTCTCGAAAGATCTCCATCGCCGCCACCAGCCTGTCACTCGTCGCCTCCGTAATGGCCCTCATGTCGGCGTTCTGGCAGCACCTGTCGAGCGCGTCCGCCATCACCATGGTCGAGGCCTTGACCTACGGCGCAGTGACGGGGCATGTCGGCGCCGGGGCAATGGCCATTGGCTGGGTCGCCACCGCTTTATGCCTAACCGTGGTTATCGGTCTTCTTACTATGATCTTGTCCATCTCTATCCTGTCAGCATTCGAGGCATGATATCCCAAAGTTGCGTGATGGCGCTAGTTTCGAGGGTAGGCTGTGACACGTATATACAGGGGCTACCATACCGGTAGAGCTATTACGAGACGAGCAATAGGCGTAAAGCTATCCCCATTTATGAGTCGCTATCTATGCCTTTGTGGTGCATGTGAAACGGAGACCCGATCTGAGCTAGTACCAGCTGCACGCAGACTGTACCCAGGACCATCAGTGCAACAAATATAGAGACGCCAGCCTTGATTCCGGGCGAGAGCGACGACGTCAGGAGCGGCAGGTAGATGACGAGAAGCGCGGGGATAGCCAAGGCTGTCTGGCGAGCGCGTTTTCCAATGACGCCATCGAATCTCTGGCGAAGGGACCGCAGCCACGTTGCTATGGTGTCGACATTGAAGGCTACGTATATGAAGGGAATGGATAAGGCGAGGCCGACGGACACTGGAGGCATTGTTAGGGCTCATTCTGGGATTCAAGGCTTGGTGAGCTGACCGAGATATTTCATGAGATAGTCGAAGGGGATCCGTTCGTCGCTGTCCAAGGGGAAGCCATTGGTATTGATGGCAAATATTGCCGCCATGAAGGACATGGGCAGCTACACGTCGGTGGTTAATGAAGGTAGAAAGGAGCTGTGTCTCTGGTAGGCTTACGAAGACGATGGTGACGAGCGTGAAGACGACGACTGTCCTCCCCTGACTAGCGGTATCCAGCGCGGACTTCCGGGCAAAGAAGGCTTCTTTTAGGCTGGCTTGGTTCATCTTCAGGTCGATTAGACGGTGGAGCTGATGCGGCCGGGTTAGTTACATGGCTCCCAAACCCAGGAAGAGCAGGTGTCCAGAAGAAAGCATGAATAGAAGCCGACTTACCGCGGAATGCGTCTTCCCAGCCGTCTTCTCCATCTGCAGTATCCATGCCATGAGGTGGTGTCGCGTCTTGGTGTTGACGGGAGTCACCCGCCCACCAGACAGGTTCTTGAGAGCCTGATCCATGTCGCCAATGAGGCCTTCTTGGTCGCTCAAGACCGTCTTTAGGATATTCAGCTCGTCACGGATATCCTCGATTTCAATGGCCAGTTCGATCTCCTCTTCGATGCCCTCGATCTCCTGGTCTTGGAGGCCCTGTCGAAAGACGGCGAGGCGGCTGGCCACCTTGTCGCTCTATATGGAGCTGTCAATACCCGCCTGCTTCAGGGAGAACCGGACTGATTGGTGTATACGCACCACGTCGTTGATCGATTGTTCAAAGAATTCGAAAAACTGAAAGTCTTCCGGGATCCGATTCGTGTCAAAGACGTCAATGCAGTGGCTCGTAATCAGACTCGCAAGCCTGTAGACGCTACCAATGGGCTCCCTCGACGACCCCTTGGACAGATAGGAGAGGATGTTCTGGGAGACGTTCATGGGATCCTCGGACTTGAGCACGGGCCTCTTCTCGACCGTTTCCTGCCTCTGCGGTCTACGATGCGGCGGCTTTGGCGGCCTTGCCTTCCCCTTTTGGTCCCATATTGTCACTTTTTTTGCGGCCATGGGTTTTCCTGCAACGGGCTTGGCAACACGGCGAGCTTGCGCCGGGAAGAAGCTGGGAAAGGTCATGCCTAGACCTGGCGGCACCGGCTGCAGGGACCGTGGTGGCGCTGATCTCTCCCCTTCCCGTGGGAGCCAGGCGTCCCACTGGAGCGGAAAGCAAGTCACAATGGTATCTAGGAGTCATGAGAATAAAAACGAGGCTCATGGAAGGGGCGGCCAATTCACTTACCGTTTCCCAGGATCCACATCCACAACTGGTCCACCATGAACATCCTGGGGATGGGCTCTCCCTTCGTGGACCGGTAAACTACCTGGTCCTCGTCGCGCTGTGACGTGCTCTCGAGGTGGGAGTAGAGATATTGATCCAGCGTTTGCCGCAACTGCAAGCTAGGTTCCTCGGACGGTCTTGTCGCGAGGTACCCTTGAATGAGGTGCTCGTGTAGATTCTTGTCAGTGTTGACTACATCCGTGTCTGCCACCCTCATACTTGATGTTGCTGTAGAGCGCGCTGACCTATGCGCGCCAGACTGCCTATCCGTGGAGCGGCGTGGGACTTCGGCTCTGGGAGGAACATCCTCACTGACGGGTGGATCGTCGACCCCGTCGCTCTGTGGCGCCCCGAACCCCCCCGCAAGTGTCCCACCTTCTTGGGCTTCCCTCACTGCAGTCCCGGAGCCTCTAGAGTTTGATATCCGAGATCCGGCGCCCACGGAGGCGAGAACACTGGACCCGGAAGCCCTGGAGCGCAGGCTTCCGGACCTTGTCACTCCTGACGCAGACCTGTCGTCCTCGGAGGGACGCCCTTCCAGATCAGAGTCCCCGCTGGTGGCCGACTGTTGACGCCTCATCTTCCACCACTCGTGGGCGAGTTTAATTCTCAATGATCTAGTGGCTGCACCAAACCATCCCGCGACGCCGTTCCTGCCTGTGGCAGATGACACAGGGGACGAATCCGTTCCTGATGAAGACGTCTCGTCACGTACGTGGGGGCGCCTACTCCACTGCTGGGGCATTGGTTTGGCCTCGCTTCCCGGGAACCTGAGCGAGGGGGTACGTGCTTTTTCCACGGCCTGCGCCATCTTCCGGTAGGCGGCATACGTCTCTAGGTGTAAGAAGGGGACCTTTGAGCGAGGATTAGACACCAATTACACAACCTTTTGTCAGAAGAAGGGCACGTAGGGCTTACAAACGCCGCCAGGTTGTCCGCCCGCCCGCTCCAAGCGAGGGAGCTCGAGCCCTACGTGATAGCTGTGAGTTTGCAGATCATACTGTCCCGTTGTCAATGGGTAACTCACCGGTACCGGCCGACAGTGAGGTCTCATCCGCGCAACGCGCCGGCCATTGTGGCGCCCGGCTGATCTCGGAAGTCTGAGATCGAGCTCGTCCATGGCCGCGGCATAAGCTTCCGCAGAGGTATTTCCGCGTTCCATGGCGAGCCGTCTGATAAGGTGCTGGAGTCCTGGTCAGGAAACATTGGTTCTTCGGGCAAGGATCGTTCAGGCAACTCTTGCTGGCGAGAATTTGCTCCGAGTGGAATGTCGTACTCACCTCTGCCCATTCCATCTGTCGAGGAATCACCGTTAGCGGAACATGTCATCATGGAGAGATCTGGCTGATGGAGTAAGATATTGTACATTGTTGGAGGGGATGTGAAACCAGGTAAAGTCTGGCTTCCCGCCGTTCATCTGACTCTCTCGAGCCGGCCCCATGATCGCCGAGGGCCCCTGCTCGTACAGGACGTCGTGAACACTCCCAGTCTTGAGCAAAATCTGTTCATGACGCTTCTGCTCCGCGTCGGTCTTGGTGAAGAAATCCGCGATCGTTACGTCAAACCCCTTGCAAGCAATATCCATGTCCCGGAAGGGGATCCTAGACGGCATCCTCAGGAATGATTGCTCCGCTTGCGGCTCTGGATCGTCGGGGGTCCCGATCTGCGGGCCTTGGAAGACCTTGTCCGACTGGAGGATCTCGACGAGGAGTTCGTTGCCCTGAGCAATGTCCATCACCGACTGGCCGTTGTCGCTCAGGATCTGGGTGCTGGCCCCCCGCCCCAGCAGCAACCTGACAACCTCCATTCGGCCCAACTGAGCCGCCCGGAACAGCGGAGTCGCGCCTTGCGGATCCCGGATGTCGACCTCGGCGTCGGCCTTTAGCAACACCCGGACAGTCTCCACGTCCCCCTTCTCGCACGCCAGATGCAGCGCCGTTGGCGCGTCCGTCCCGTGAACAGAGTAGAAAGCGTCAGGGTCCGCACCGTACTCGAGCAAGAGGCCCACCACAGGGGCGGGGACCGGAACGCTCTCGATGGCGAGGAACAGCGCCTCTTTGCCATCTCGCGCCTGGACTCCTACATCCGCGCCGTACTGGAGCAATAGGCGCACGACTTCAAGGTCGCCGCGAGTCGAGGCAATGTGAAGAGGCGCCACGTATTCGAAATCGCGATGATTGGGGTCCGCGTTGTGGTCCAGGAGAAGCGAAGTCATAGCCGTGCTGCCGTTTGTAACGGCCATGGAAAGGGGTGTTTTCCCCTCCCATGTCTCAATGTTGACGTCGGCCCCGTTCTGCAACAGCAGAGAAGCGGCGGTAGTGTCTCCGTCCAAGACGGCCAGGTTGAGCGCAGCAACGCCGTCTTGGGCCCCGGCGTTGATGTCCGCGTTCTGCCGCGCCAGAAGTCCAGTCAAAGCTTCCTGGTCCCCCGACCTGGCCGCTTCCAGAAGCTCATATTCGCTGGGTGCTGGACCACTGGGGGCTGGCCCAGCTTGCTGTGATCCTCCCGGATCCATGGCAGACGAGGTGTTTCTGGCGAGTCGCCGTTGCTGCGCCACTGGTGGCAGGTTCCTGATGTTTCCGGGAAGCGCCTCGTTCGTGAGGATTAGGGCCTAATGTTGTCAGCATGGGGCCGAGAAGAGGAGGCGGTTCGTCTGGCTCCCCCACCCCGCATGAGATTGTCGATCTGTTTTCGCGACCATCCCAGCCTTCTGGGGGCGGCACGATGAGGGATACAGAGATATGACTAGGGCCTAACTGAATATGCTTGGTGGACAGCTCCGTCAATGTTACCCTGTAGAGCTCATTTCATTGGCCCGAAGCTTGTACTTTCGAAATCCCACGTCCGTATTCGGGTACTAAGGCGCCTACCCCTGGCCTAGACTCGCGGTGTTCGGAAAGTCGATATATAGAATCGAGAGAGCAGCCAGATGAACTAGACTCTGCTGGGAGGTCGTGGAGAATGAGAGTACGGAAAATAAACGGCAAGTTGACGATATGACCGCCTGCATTCTCGTAGTGTAGCGCCCCTCTTGGCCTTGGGTTTCGCACATGCTTATCCATGCATCACAATATCTTTCTACGCCTATCATTCCCATGTCTTCTGAGCTATGTGGCGAACTTATAGAAGGGTTTCTATTCGGATTGGCCCTTCCTTCCCTTCTTGTCCTCATCATCATCCTCCGAGTCCGAATCAGACCCAGATAGCAAGGCCTCCTCTTCAAGCCCGAGTCCCCAGTCCTCCAGCTGCACATCATCACCCTGAATCTTCCTATAAGGGCGTTTCTTATATCTCCTGACGGCGTACACGATCCCTATCGCGATTCCGGATGTCGCGACGATGACGACGCCTAATAGAACCCACTTCCTCCATCCCTTGAATATGAACGGGTACAGCGCCATAAAGACCGCGACGCCGCGTTCCATCCAGCTCGGCCCGCGGAGGTTATCGGGCATCAACCCCTTGCGCACAAGAGGCTTGTGGCGTGGGCCCGTGGGGCCGCTCTTGAAGCGCTTGAGGCCGAAGTATGGTACGGACTCCTGGCGCGGGTCGGATTCGGGGTACTCCATGTCGCCCCAGCGGCCGGTGAAGTAGAACCAAGACGTCAGGTTGGATGACGGCGAAGGCAAGGGAGAAGTTTGGTTCGATGCCGCCGGCGCGGACGGAAGGGTTTTGTTAGGAGGGGTGAGCGGTGTGAGAATGAAGGCGTCGGGGTCGAAGTGGTAGAAGTATGCCGACAGTACGGGATCCCATTTCGGTCCCTTATCGCAATAGTCGACGAGGACTACGTTGTGAATCTGGTCACTGGGTGGATAGGTCAGTGCCGGTTTCCGGCCGTAAGCGTGTAATGAGAAGGGCTTACCCCGTAGTTGGAAAGTTTGCATGAGACCCGAGGGCACTGTAGACGTCGGGCTAATGGACTTGTTGAGCATTTGGTTCGGCGTCGCGACTACGCATAAGAAGACGGGGGGTTGAAAACGTACTCGTCCGTCGGTTATAGACAGCGTCGGATCGTCCCACTCATACGCCGCGCCGCCCGCGTGCTGGCTGTAAAAGATGCCGACGGGTTCCCCGTCGCGGAAGCGAACCATAGTATGCTCCCTATCACATTTGAATAAGTAAGATGATCGGCAAAGGCGGTCCGCTCTGACGGGTCTGAACGTACCAGTCTCCGATGTGATTGCCGAAATGGATCCCTGTCGCCGCCCTCTCACCACTGACAAGTCCATCAAGTGGCTTTAACACCTGCGTGATGTTTGGACCCTCGTCATAAGAGTAAAAGTAGAAGTAGAAGGCGTCGAGCTCGGCCTTGTCCTTTTCTACTAGGATCACGGCGCACGCCGTCGCGTTATGGATCCTCCCGTCGGCGTCGGGCTTCTCGCCCAATAGCCAATCCGGGTGCTCAATGACGGCACTTTCATCCGCAGTAAGAGCGACCTCGTCCCCGTACTCATTGAGAATATCGAGGTTATCCAGGTCCAGAGACGGAAGGTCCGGGATGGGGTTCCCGTCCACCACGGGCGTGGTATGCCGGATGTGCTCCAATAGGTCGCTAGGCATGTACGGGTCCTCGGGGTGCAGCCACACCATCGGCGCTGCCACATTGTTGGTCAGAACGTCCAGGCCATCGTATGACGTCGGCGCGGGCCAACCCACCATGATCGGTCACATAGTCCGGCACCCGGAGCATCGGCTCGGCCCGGGCCCCGAGGGCGAGGAGCCCGGGCAGCAATAGGCGCCTTGGAGCGGACGTCCAGGCGGGAGAACCACTGGCCATTCTCGAGATGCACCGGTCACCGGGGGCTGGGATCATTCATGGGGACAGGGAGCACGTTCCAGCGAGGGAAAATTCACAGCCGAAGTGGTTGGTCTAGCGCCGGAAGCATCGGGATCGTGGGGCGGGATAAAGCGGGGACTTAGTAAGCTGCTGCCAGACTATTCGCGCATGATGGAGTTTCGGGCAGGAATAATACGAGATGATGTGTAACTATATCGGGACTAGAGACTAATTGTCAGGGAGGATGTAAAACAGAGTCGATGCGTCTCGGTGAAGTGGTGTGGTCAAGGGCGGGTGATCCGTTGCCTAAAAGGAGATACCATTGGCGCAGATCTTCGCCTTGGATGGACTTTCCGCTGAATCCGAGCATTACAGATCCGAGTATGAAAGTCCAATGCATCTGATACGTATGACAGGCACGGCCAAGTTCCAAATCGTCTAGAAAGAGTTGCGAATAATGGTTTAGACCACCAAGGCACCGCGCAATGCGGGGTAGGGATGGAGAGATGGGGCTCGGAGACGCGGAATAATGGACCGCCTCTGGTGGAGACAGAGAGTGGAGCTGTGGGCCTCGCCGACATCAAGGCGAGATTTCTGTTACCCAGCAACTCCTTATCCTCGGTTGGGGACGGACACACCCAGGACCCGAACTGTAGCCCAGACAGCTCTTAGCGGTCTTCGATCACAGGTGCTGTTCACAGGGGGAGATGATTGCTGACCGCGGCATGACGCTGGAGCGTATGGAATAAGCAATTGGTTACTGAAGGTCTACAGTAATTCCAGAGACCTCGAGAACGATTTCGATGACGCTACTTACAGGAGGTGAAACTGGGAATCTGCAGCCGAAGTACAAACGCGCTGCCCCCGTGCCTTCATGCGACATCCCGGAGACATGAGAATAGTATGTTATTGGCCAATATCTGCTATGCGTTGGATGCTCCTAAAGTAGTAAATCCATCGTAGCGTGACCGTTAAGCGGCCGAGGAGTAACCGAGATAACCTCTGTCGGTGCCCATGCTACACCTGTGATGAGGTTCTGGCGAATTCGTACTCGTCGGGCAACATTGTTCAGTGGTTCGCACCTAGAGCTCTGCTTGGCCCCGGTGGATCCGCGTATCCGACACGAATATTCATGCATTGGACCAAACGTAGCGTTACATTGCGCATGCGAGTCTATCTGCCGAGCTTCATCGTCGGGTTCAACCCCCAAAGTCTCCAATTAGTTCCAAACCACAGGCCTGACTCAGAGGCATGTGTCCCAACATATGCTACCTTGTCTAACGCCTAATTCACCTCCGTGGGTGAGTTCTGTGCGGACACGGGGCCGGGTTTACAAGGGGCAACGATTTCTGATGAGCGGGCATGGCTTTATTCTAGATTCAACGTGGTAGTTACTGGTTTCCTCTTGTACGTAAATCATGGGATTTGGTGAGATCGTCGAGCCAATGCACATCCAATTCCAATACAAGACAGTGCTGGTGTCCCGATGGTATGCCAAAGAAGTATGGGAGTATCCGATGTCTTCCCCAAGCATCCAGGCGGATTCGAACTAGAACTCGACTCTGTGCTGTGCCCGTCTCTACTTGCCAAGACATGTGGAATGTAGCCATTTGATAAGGGAACGACGACACTACAGGATGGTTAGAGACCATCATGGTTTACGCATAACTTCTTCGCTAGCCTCTTCTCTCTCTCTCCCTCTCTATCATGAAATACAACATTGACGCGGGATGGGCCAACTCTTCGCTAGTGCTTCATCGCTATTGGGATCCTGTGAGCCGCACACGGGTCCTGGAAACAGTCGTGATCTTTTAAATTCGTCCCGACCTTTTACAAAAGTCCCATACACCTATCTTTTATCTTTGCCACTCTCGGATACAGGCTGTAGAGGCAACTAGTCGGCGCAGCTGGTGCAGTTTGGAGGGCAAATGAATATACGTACTTACACGCATGATCATCGCGCCGTTCCTCAGGGCCGTATGACCCTGCGTATCCGGGGCCACTTCCTCGGCCATGATCTCGAGAATGTGGGAAACAGTACCAGATATGCCGCGAATCTCCTCCACGCTACATGACGTTTCGAGATAACCCGTGGTTAACGAGGGCGCCGTAGGAATCTTGTTATTGACCTACATCCAGTATTCCCACAGTCACTCCGAGGCATTGGTCCTAGGTGGACACTTTTTGAGTGAGTGTAGGAGTGCTGCTACGTATACGACCAACGTCAGCCGGATGGCGAGGCCATATCCTTCTTTTATATTCATTTACTTTTCATGCGATGGATAATGACACCGAGGCAGACATGGGTAAAGATTCCATCATGGCATGGACCAGGGCTCTAGTTAATGAGCGACATAGGGGCATCTTGCTCCTACTGTCACGGCTAATTGACTGAGGCAGCGTATAGGTTAAGGCAACGCCTGTGTTGATGCTGTTAGAAATGGCCTCCGTGAAGGAAACGTATCCAGAGGCAAGCAACGGAATTCTCTCATGGTCCGCGTGTGAAAGCATCATACCTCCCATGGCGTAGTGAGTCCTAAAGCAGATCTCTGCTGTCATTTATGCTGTAGTTATCTTATTACAAGCCATATTGGCCGGATTATGAGGTATTGGGTGTATGTTTCCGCATCTCTATCGATCTCATCAACAATGAAAGATCTTGGGGGCCTGGGGACACTTATCCGAGACGTGATAATTGCTGGCACAATGGCACTGCTCTGGGGGATTGGACCAATCCTACTCAAGGGTTATGTTGATATTCGAATGTAACTGTTGAGTAACTGGCTGCTCAAGTCACCTATCACGAAAGAATGTCAAGCTCCGTGTTCGGGACTTGGCGGTAGAGTAGGCACGCCTTGAGCGGCGCCTAGTCCTACTGGCCGGCCTGTCGACGAGCTCACATGCACAACTTGCAGAGGGATGAGCTGCACTCTATATCGCGATGTAACCCCCTAGCAACGCTTAGTGGGCTAGACGCTTACCGGGCTTGGCGGACTGTCCGGCTGCCACGGCACATTTCTGTTCTTGACGCGTCGCATCGCCAAGGTGATATTGCTCAATTCCCCACCCCGGCACCCCCGCTTTCATACGCCGGAGGAATTATTCCGTCCATATGAGGCATCCGAACCCATGATTCGTCGGTGTCACTCGCACCGACGCTGTTCTATTCCAATGGCCTTTTTAACAACTGACTACTGCCAAGGTCGCTTCGGCATCACTTGTACCGAGCTGTCGGACTTTATATCACCACGGGTCGCGGGACCCGCCTCTAATCCAGCCGTGAACAGTCTTCGACAACTCGAGCTAAGATGTTAGTACCATTTGCCCTTGTCGCCGGGCTCGGGGTCCGCGCTGCAGCGGCCCTGAGCACAGCAGAGAACTCTACGCACATCACCCTCTCCAATGACCGACTCAAGGCGGTCCTGACAAAGTCGGGCGGCCAGATCATCGACCTCACCCTCGATGGCCAGGATCTTCTCGGACCGGTAAGCGGCAACACGGGCAAAGGCCCTTATCTCGATTGCTCTTGCACCCCGTCCGGGTTCTGGACACCGGGCGGCACCGCGCAGCTCCGGCTCATCAACGGCACCGACTCGACTGGGGCGGAGTATGGCGGTATCGTCATGAGCGACACGTTCGCGCCGACGAACCAGACGCTGTCACAGTACTTCTTCCTTCGCGAAGGCGAGACGGGGTTGCACGCTTTCAGTCGCGTCACCTATTTCAACGAGACGACTCCGTTCCTGCGGAGTCTCGGCGAGATGCGCACGCTCTTCAGGCCGAATACCAAGCTGTGGACTCACTTCTCAACGAGCGACGGCAACTATGGTCCGCTGCCTGATAACCCTGGCGATGGCACCATGGTACAGGACGCGACTTGGTATGTTGGAGACAACACGGACGATGCTTACACGACGGAGTACTCCGATTACTTCACCAAGTACAGCCTCTCGGAGTCCTGGCGCGACCACGACGTCCACGGCCAGTTCGGCGACGGCTCTACCAGCCCTGACGGGAGTACGTACGGAGCCTGGCTCGTCCACAACACGCGCGAGACATACTACGGCGGCCCGCTACACTCAGACCTAGTTGTCGATGGTATTGTGTACAACTACATGGTGTCAGGCCACATGGGCGCTCCGGTGCCCAACATCACGCACGGCTTCGATCGGACGTTTGGACCTCAGTTCTACTACTTTAACAGGGGCGACAAGGACACGTCGCTAGCTGAGCTGAGGGCCGACGCCGCGCAGTACGCCGACCCGGAGTGGAACGCAGAGTTCTACGACAGTATTGCAGAGCATGTCCCCAATTATATCCCGTCGTCAAAGCGGACCGCCATTGAGGGCAAGGTGGAGCTCCCAGAAGGGGCCAAAAAACCCATCATTGTTCTCTCTGAGAATGAGCAGGACTTCCAGCTCAACGTCTTCGACACCAAGTCGCTGCAGTACTGGGCCGAGATCGACGAGTCGGGGAGCTTCAGCATCCCCCGGGTGGTGGAGGGAACCTACCGGGTCACAATCTATGCCGACGGGGTGTTTGGGTGGTTCATCCAGGACAACGTCAATGTCTCTAAGTCGTCCAACGAGCTCGACTTCACCTGGAGCGAGGAAAGCGCTGGAAAGGAGATCTGGCGCATCGGCGTCCCGGACAAGTCGGCCGGCGAGTACCGCCACGGATACGCCCCCGACACCTCGAAGCCGCTGGAGCCGGAGCAGTACCGGATCTACTGGGGCGCGTACGACTACCCCGAGGAGTTCCCAGACGGCGTCAACTTCCACGTCGGGGAGAGCGACGAGGCGAAGGACCTGAACTACATCCACTGGTCGTTCTTCCCCTCCCAGGGTAATCACCTGAGGTCGGAGCCGTACTACGACAACGTCAACAACTGGACCGTTACCTTTGACCTAGAGGAGTCGCAGCTCAGCGGCGCAAAGGAGGCGACCTTTACAGTCCAGCTAGCCGGCACCAGGGCCGCCAACGGGAACTCAAAGTGGACGCCCGTGGAGGGCGGGATCAATGACGTTCCCTGGACCGTCAATGTCAACGGGAACTATGAGTCGACGTGGCTGATTCCCTACTGGCGCAGCGGGTCGTGCGGTGTCCGGAGCGCCGTCTCGTGTCAGAATGCTGAGCACAAGTTTGTGTTCTCTGCCGAGGAGCTGAAGGAGGGCAGGAATGAGTTTGTGCTGAGCTTGCCGTTCAACGCTTCGAGCGTTGAGACGGCGGTGTTGCCTGACTCTTTGTATGTACAGTACGATGCTTTGCGCTTGGAGCTGCAGTAGCTGTCTATGAAAGCAACACGATTTCGGGATGGGTTGGTTATCGATAGTATAAGCGATAAACGCCCCTTCAAGCATATGTATTCCAGCGGCTTGACTACAGTGGGACTGAGTCTGGCGTCGGTCATACGCCGAACTCTGAGATAGGCCGGGCCTTTCGCTCTGACGTTGTTACTTCACTAGAGTCCATGGCACAACGATAGGGTGCAATCCAGGTACATGATCTTGATTTAATCCATCCCACTATGTGGTAACTCATCTAAAGCGCCTCCAATAGGAACTTGAAGGAAAAGTCCTCCGTCTTGATCATAAAGTTCTCCTTGACAGCTGGACCACAGGCTCCTGTTCCCACACCCGCAACGCGAGCATCCAGCCGCAAGTGCACAGCCTCGTCTTCCACGAGGTCAGGAGGATGTTGGGCAGCTTGGATGGTGTCGTCGCTATGACGGGACGCAAGGAAGCTGAACTGGGAACCATGGGCAGAGGAGCCCGAACGAGTTGCGCGGAGGCCAGCCATGGGCGACGCCACCTTGAGCCACCTCGTCTCCTCCCTGTTTCCGTTCTCCTGTGGCACGTCGTATGGTGTATGTAACTGAGAGACAGTCTCGACTTCCCAGATGCCAACACGCTGGGAATCCTTCTTGTCGGGGTAGCTTTCCCCGGGGCCGAGGCCGAACCAAGACACTTTGTCGAGTTCCTTGCTGCCGCAGAGGTTCAGACCGACGCGGGGGACGTAGTCGGGCTTGGAACCAGAGGGTGAGAGGCGGACCACGTCGATGGAGAGGGCACCGGTGGTGTAGACGGTGTACTCAATATCTGCGTGATACCCCCAGTCAAGGACCGGCGGGGTGATGAAGGTGTGCGCTTTCACAACGGCCTTCTGGGGGTCTGAGGAATCTACCGAGAATGAACGGAGCTGCGAGGTGAGCGTGTCCACCCCGAACCTACGCCAGTAGGGCAGGGAGCCAGAGACGTCATTGTCCGTCGTAGGCCTCCAGAATGAGGGAACAATGGCCACGCTGGTCTTTGGGTCCGCGTTCAGCAGCGTGTGCCCGTTGACAACCCAGTTCTTGAGGTAACCGCGGGCTCTGTCGAAGGCGAAGTTGAAGTTGACCCCGGCAATCTCGACGAGCGCGCCCTTGGTGGTGACGTCCAGCTTGGAGGAGAGCCTGCTCGGACTAGTTGGCGGCACTGTCGCGGTGGCGCTTGGTGCGTGGAGCTGATGCTGGAACCAGGCGACCTCGTGGCCGGCAGGAGCCCAGGACGTGGCGTGCTTGAGGGCGAGGGACACGGTGATGTATGCTTCTTGCTGGCCAGAAAGGTCCAGCCCGTGGCTTGGAAGAGGGATTGTTCCCTTTGCGCCCGCTACGACTGTGGGAAGCTCTAGAGAACCGGACGAAACCAGGGCAGTCCTTGCAACACGGTTAACTTCAAGAGTCCGTCGCACGGGAGTTTTGAGACTTACGTTCCCCCAAACGTCTCAATCTTATAGTCGGCAGCCAAGTGTCCCAGGTCAACAAAGTCGTGCCAGTTCTCAATGACGAGCCGGCCATCCTCGACGGACAGCCCGACGGGCTGGATGACCTTCTTGTACTCGGTCAAACCAGGAGTGGGCTCGTGCCTGCTGCTCACCAGCCCATCCATAACAAAGGTACCGTCGTGAGGTGACTCGCCAAAGTCGCCGCCGTATCCGTAAAACCCGCGCTCCTCGTCCCAAAGACCGTGGTTGGCCCACTCCCAGATGAAGCCGCCCTGGAGCCGCGGATACTCGCGGAATAGCTGCTCGTAGTCCCCGAGCCAGCCGGGCCCGTTGCCCATTGCGTGAGCATACTCGCACAGAATCACGGGCTTCTCAAACTTGCCGTCCCGGACGCCCTCCTCCTGTACGAGCTTGGTGAGGCGCTCGATGCTGGGGTACATGTAGCTGTACATGTGAGTCGTCTCGGCCTTCGCGTCCCCCTCGTAGTGGATCAGGCGGCTGGGGTCGAAGTTGATGGTGTACTCGGACATGGCCTTGAGGTTCTGCCCGTAAAAGGCCTCGTTGCCGAGACTCCAGATGATGACGCTGGCGTGGTTCTTGTCGCGCTGCACGAGTGCGTCCATGCGGTCGACGTATGCGTCCTTCCAGGCGGGGTTGTTGGAGGTGTACTCGGCAGACTGGGGGAACGCGAGCACCTTGCGCTCTTCATAGTCCCTCTCCTCCGGAATGTCAAGGGGGCGAGCCACGGCGTCGTAGAAGCCGTGGCACTCGAGGTCAGCCTCGGCCATGACCCACAGCCCCAACTCGTCGCATAGGTCCAAAAGACGAGGATCGTGAGGCTGGTGCGCGCATCTGAGGGCGTTGATGTTGTGCGTCTTCATGAGAAGGAGGTCCCGCTTCGCGAACTCGAGGGGGACGGAGCGTCCGAAGAGCGGGTGGTGCTCGTGGCGGTTCACGCCTCGGAGGCGGATGGGGGTGCCGTTGACGGTCATAAGGCCGTCTTGGAGCTCCACCTTTCGGAAGCCGATTCTTTGACTGACTCTGTTGGGGGTGCTGGCGTTGTTGACTTTGAGGGTGATGTCGACTTTGTAGAGGTAAGGCGTCTCTGCAGTCCATTTGTTGGGGCTCGAGACGGTGAGATCAATGTCCAGCTTGTTGATGCTTTTGTCAATGTCGACCTTCTTGGACTGGAGGACCTTGCCGCCATTCTGGAGGAGCTCAGACAGCGTGAGCTCGACGGAGCCAGAATCAGCTGCCGTAATCTCCACCGATGCGTTGACGGTGGCGTCCTCGTACTTGGAGTCCAAGTCGTGGCGGATGAAGAAGTCGTCAATCCTACTCTCCGGCAAGGAAATGAGGTTCACATTCCTGAAGATGCCTGCTCATGGTCAGAAACAGCCATGTGTTGGATGAGGAGCGGGACCTACCCGAGAGCCACCACTGGTCCTGGTCCTCGATGTAAGTGGCATCAGACCATTGATACACCCTCACAACCAGCTCATTCGGCCCCGTCCTGTGTACGAACTGGGAGACGTCGAACTCGGACGGATTCCTCGAGCCCTGCGCATATCCGATGAGCCTCCCATTGACCCAGACATGGTACGCGCTGTCGACGCCATCAAAGCGAAGTCGAAGCTGAGAGTCTGACTCCCAGTCAACGGGGACGTGGAAGGTCCGCCGGTATGTGCCAGTAGGGTTCTCGGTCGGCACGTCCGGCGGGCAGACGGGGATGGGGTACTGGACGTTTGTGTACCAGGGCTTTCTGTGGCCCCGGAGCTGCCAGTGTCCCGGCACGCGGAGCTGTGTCCACTCAACGGCGCCGAGGGCAGCGAGCTCCGGTGCCTCTAGGGGCGTAGAAGCCAGGTGGAAGTCCCAGGAGCCGTTCAGCGAGACAGATGTCTCGGGGATGTGGTACGACCGGGCGGGGAGGGTGTTCCTCCGGAAGACGGCCTCGTTGTTGTAGTCCGGCCGGGACTCGTCCTCCTGAAGGGATAGGCCCTTTGGCAGTTCACGCGTTGCTTCACCCATGGTGGGAAATGAAGTACGATGGTTGTAAGGATACGTCATGTAGATTACTCCTATCGCCATGAGTGAAAAGTCCAATCAGAGCGTACTTAAAGTGTTTCACGCGGCTGTCGTAACCGCAGGTCTACCAGCCCCACGGGGAGAAAGCACCGCCGCGAGGCGACTAGTGCAACGGGTAAAGCCTTCCGTCCGGACCCCTCTTTCTCCCGGCCCGCAAACCTCCGGCCAAAAGACCCGAGGGGCCTGCTATCGTATGGACGTGGTCCAAAGGCGGGGCTTCTGGGTCCTGCACCCGTGTTTGTCGAGCCAATCACTCATCCAGGTCCAGCGCCAGGGTATGATGCCGGGGGTACCGGAGCCGAAGTGGAGCCCGCCAAGCACTGTCCCTGCTGCCAGTCGTTCCAATCCCTCCACCGACGCTCCGAAGGGCTGCGTCATGGATGCATTCAAGCTGTCGGGCAAAGAGAGCAGATATCACCCTCGCCAAGGCCAGAAGCACGGGGCAAACTCGTGTCACCCCCTGCATCCGGAATGGTTCGACCATGCTATCCAGGTCCCGGACGCTCGTGGTCAATGTACTCGAGGCCGCATAAGGCGGCACACACATATAAGAACGGAGCCGGACCCATTGTTTGGTTCCCCACACTTTCCGGCAGGATCCCCCCGCTCCCTTCTCCATCTTTACCCCTTGAAGACACTCCACAAATGGCGGCCCAGGCGCGCGAAAAGGCCGGGATAGGCCATGATCATCGCCGTGGCGCCGAGGACTTTGACGAGGCTGTGCAGCTCGCGCACGAGGCGGCGGCGCAGAAGCCATCGCCTTGGACCAAGAGCATGTTCCGTCTCTACGGCGTCTTGGCGTTTGCTTACCTTTGCGGTTGCTTGGTGAGAGCCTCGAGCGACGAGACTCCACGTGCGTGTGAGCTGACGCTGGTAGAATGGCTACGACGGCAGTCTCATGGGCGGCCTGAACGGCATGACCTCGTACCAAAGATACTTCAACATGTGAGTTACCCGGTTGCGCAGATGCTCCTTGGCCGTCTTTCTGACGCCGAGGCTACAGGACCGTCGCCGGGTCCAGCACGGGCATCGTCTTCGCAATGTACAACATCGGCTCCGTCGCCGCCGTCTTCTTCACGGGCCCCACAAATGACTACCTCGGCCGCCGCTGGGGCATGTTCGTCGGCGCCCTCATCATCATCGTCGGCACCTGCGTCCAGGCCCCCTGCACGAGCCGGGGCCAGTTCCTCGCGGGCCGCTTCATACTCGGGTTCGGGGTGAGCTTCTGCTGCGTGTCGGCGCCGTGCTATGTCAGTGAGATGGCGCATCCGAGTTGGAGGGGGACCCTGACGGGGTTGTACAACTGTACGTGGTACATTGGGAGCATCATCGCTAGCTGGGTCGTGTATGGGTGCAGCTACATCGATGACCTGAGCGCCTGGCGCATCCCGATCTGGTGCCAGATGGTCACCTCGGGCATCGTCGTCCTCGGCGTCTTTTGGCTCCCCGAGTCCCCACGGTGGCTCGTGGCACAGGACCGCCCCGACGACGCGGCCAAGGTGCTGGCAAAGTACCACGGGGAGGGGGACGCTAACCACGCCGTCGTGCAGCTGCAGCTCAAGGAGATGGCGCACCAGATCTCGTCCGAGGCGTCTGACAAGCGGTGGTGGGACTACAGCGGCCTATGGAGCACTTACAGCGCGCGGCGCCGCATGATCTGCGTCCTGGGAATGGCCGTCATGGGCCAGGTCTCGGGGAACAGCCTGACGTCTTACTACATGCCCGCCATGCTCGAGAACGCGGGCATCACGTCGGAGAAGAAGGTCCTCGCGCTGAACGGGGTCAACCCCGTACTGTGCTTGATCGGGGCCGTCCTTGGGGCGAGGATGTCCGACGTCGTGGGTCGAAGGCCTCTGCTGATCTACTCCATCATCTTCTGCTCGTGCTGCTTCGCCGTCATGACGGGCACCAGCTCGCTCTCGATGGAAGACAAGAGCAACGTCGCATCGGCCAACACTACCGTCGCCTTCATCTTCATCTTCGGCATCGTCTTCTCCTTTGGATGGACGCCGCTGCAGTCAGCCTACATCGCAGAGTGTCTGTCCACCGAGGTCCGCGCAAAGGGCACCGCCATCGGGAACTTTGCCAGCTCATGTGCGTCGACCGTCATCCAGTACAGTAGCGGGCCCGCGTTCGAGGACATTGGTTACTACTTTTACATCGTCTTCATCGTCTGGGACCTGCTGGAGGCGGCCTTCATCCACTTCTTCTTCCCGGAGACCAAGGACCGGACGTTGGAGGAGCTGACGGAGGTCTTTGAGGCGAAGGACCCTGTCAAGAAGAGTCTTGAGAGGAGGGGTGCGCAGACCATCATGGCCACCATGAATGTCACGGCAGATGGCAAGCTGGAGGTTTGAGCGTAGTGAGCGCCCAAATAGGCGCTGGCACATGATGGGCAGGGGCAGATTGGCAACGTGCTTCTTTTACAACAATGCCACTTGGTATCTGTTCTTCTACATCACTCCCGCTTTCTAAGCCTTGACCTAGAGGGCAGTCAACCCTTGAAACTCAGTGACGTGTCTGAGCCACTTGTTTCCCCACTGGGGATGGCCGACCTGGCCCATCAGGGAGCCAAGGGCAGATGGCCCCATGACCGACTATATTGCCCCTCCAATCACGAACAGACCTCGGCGCGCTCCTCTAGCGGAGGTGGATCCCGTCACAACTCCCAATGCAACCCTCCAAGTCCCCGCATTCCCCGGCTTCTCGTCCCCGTATCTGGCTGTTTCCCCACCCTTCAAAGTCCCCCTCGGCTCCGCCCGGGCCGGACATCCCACTCCTATACTTTCCTGCGTTCCTCATGCAGCCATGAAGGATGTTAACATGGACGGCTACGCGGGCGGGCCGCCGAGGAAGCGGCTAAGGGCATCGCATGCGGTAAGCTGCCATTGTTCCCTTCATACCACACCGTGTCACCATGTGAACGGGGACCCCGTGAATAGGAGGATAGGGCTGACCCGGACGTAGTGTGACGCTTGCCGGACGC
The DNA here is from genome assembly GCA_025503055.1 of Sordariomycetes sp. B11D1. Taxonomy (NCBI): domain Eukaryota; kingdom Fungi; phylum Ascomycota; class Sordariomycetes; species Sordariomycetes sp. B11D1. Next base: position 113,368 of record JAMFQS010000075.1, on the reverse strand, counting down.
GAAAGACACGGTATGAGCCCTACCCCCTCGACGCCAACGTCGATCTTTGCCGCTGACGCGGACTTGGCAGATGCGACGGCGGGAGTCCATGCGCGTCTTGCGCTGCACTGGAGCAGGAGTGTACATACGGACGGGAGGCAAGCTCGTAAGGCGGCCCTGGCTTCCTCATCGAGGTCCACACGGCTATTATCGAGCCCCTTACTGACAGGAGTGTAGGAGGGGCAAGACGGACATCATCCTCGAAAGCGTCCTTCGAGTCGAGCAGTCCCTGGCTGAGTTGAGGTCCAACATTGTAAGCTGCCATTGCATCCCCGCCGACGCTCGTCCGTCGCCAGTAACATTGTCCATCACAGGGCGCCTGTCAAAGAGCCCACTCATCCTCACCTCGAAATCCCATGCCGGGCGCAAGCCACACGTCGCCCTCCAGCCAAATCTCGCCATGCACAACCTTTGCTGCAACCAAGACGCCCCTCAGCGAGGGCCGGGAAAACACGAGCAGTCTCGACAATGCCGTTCTTGACTCGATGCACATCTCCACTACGGAGTCGATCCTCCAGTGGCCGCATTTTGACGTCTTCCCTTCGCTGCGGGAGGACGTGAAGCCCATCTTCTCTCTCGAGCGGGGGAGGCCGCCGATGGTTACCAGCCAGAACCCGATGTATCCCTACGTCGACACCGAAACTATGGAGGGCATCCTTGAGGCGTTCCAGAAGAATGTCAACTTTTGGTACCCCACACTGTCGCAGAGTCAGATGCAGAGGGTAAAGGCGGCTCTAGGGGGCGGGGTGCCGTCTGAGGAGAGTGTCCTGTGCTGCTTGACGCTGTTGATAATGGCGCTGGGTTGTGTAAGCCAGGCGGCTACGAGCCTACGTGCGGCAGAGACCAACGGCGAGGTCGAGGAGGAGAAGCAGTGGAGGCTTCGACGTGCCAGGATGGGGAATGTCTACTTTCAGCTTGCGCTGAAGAAGCTTCACGTTGTCTATCTGGATGTAAGCTCCGAGAGCACGCAATGTTTGTTCTTCACCAGGTATTTCTTTTCCTCTCGATCGACCCCCACCTCTTGACAGAAGTATCACCGCTGATGCTGACTTCTCAAAGCCTGTACTTGACATCCCTCGTCAGACCCCTTCAGGCGTGGGGCTATCTCAGCGACACGGCCGCGAGGTGCATGCTCCTCCTGGTATACTCCCGAGACGAGCCGGACAACGAGGAGAAGGAGCGTCTGAGGCGGATATTCTGGTCATGCTACATCCTGGAGAGGTAATCGCCAGTAAAGAACACGGTACGTGGAAGTAACGCTCTAACGGGAAACAGTGACTACGTCGCCGAGCTATCCGCCTGCCCACCCTCTGGAGTAGCACGCATCGAATCCTCAATCTACCTCCCCGGCCCTTACCACACACACATCTCGGAAAAGGAAAACGAGGAGTCCTCGCTCTACTTCCTTGCCTGCATCAGCATGCGCCGCCTCCTCAACCGCGTCCACCAACTCCTCTACGCCCAAGGCACCGGTGCAGCGTGGGACACGGCCCGCTTCCCACGCATCGTCTCGGAGTTACAGCACCAGCTGGACGAGTGGCGGAGCCTCCTCCCTGCTTCCTTCTCCTTTGCGGTTAACGACCAGCCCGCAGCGACGGAGGTTGGGGGGTTCCTGAGGCAGAGGTATCTGACGTGCAAGTCGGTCATCTACCGCCCGTACTTGATGTGGGTTCTCAGCGGGAGCAATCGGGAGCCGAGTATCATGGGTCCGGGGAATTGTGCCCAGGAGGCCTTGGTACGGTGCAGGGAGTGTCTCGACGCGTGTCTTTTGCATGCTCTTGACCTCAGGGGGTACACCCAAACGGTGGTGGTGGACATGTGGATATGCTCCCTATCGTAAGTAGTCGGGCCAAGCACTTCCACCCCGTGATTCAGACGTCGACTAACATGCCACAGAATGTCTGGCGCAATGCTCATCCTCCTGGCCGCAAGCCAAGTTCCAGCCCTAAAGGCCCTCATAGACACGCGCGTCACGCAGGTGGGGAATCACCTCCTTCAACTTTTCGAAGAGTGGCAGGAAAGCTCCTTTGGACAAGAAGCGCCGAGCGTGAACCAGTGTATCTGGGTTATCAGGGAGGCGAACAGGTTTATCCGGGATGCTTACGACCGACAGAGTGTAAGCAGGGCATGACTGCGGTATATCATGGAGTAATTACTATTCGTGGAAAAAGTCTGCATGACTGCCAGTACCCATGAAAGCATGTTACTTGGATTGCCATACCAAATCCCCAGGTGATCGACGCCTTGAAGTGGAGCTTGAGCGAGGCATCGTCCCGCACAAGCCGCTGCCACGCGGCGTCGTACCCGCTCTGGAAGCACCCTGGCAGAAGGACTATCACATGGAAGCAAGCTTCTTGTCTCGACGTCCCCGTCCTTCCTCTTGGTGGAGTCTACAGTTACATTCGCTTGAACAACGCATTGCGACCTACCGAGCCGGTTTACAGAAGCAAGAGTCAGACTAGGACGGGATAGGATTGTCCAGGCATAGAGCCTCGCGAAGGCATGTATAGGTTGCTAACATGGGCTCACAACTGTCGTGATATACCTATTGTACGAGTTTATATTTACCCAAGAACGGTGATCTCGCACCGCATGGCCGTCTGTGAGGTATAATCGAGGCGTGTCATTACCAGGGCCAGCGTCCTCTGCCGCAGTGTCAGGTGTGATCCCTGGTTTCCGGCTATAAACCACGTAACTAGTCCCACGTTAGCTCTGCGGTCCGGCCCTGACGCCGGTAGCGGCGCAGAAGAACAGAACGGCCCACATTGGGATGTAGGCGTGCACACTCCTGTCCTTGACCGACGCCCTGACCTCCGCAGAGAACTCGAGAACTTCCTCCCTCAACCATCCCAGAAACCGTGTAAAGAGCGCCATGAGCAGTCTCTCCGCCTCAGTATCTAGATTCTCCAGCACCCATGCGCCCATCTGCTTGTAGTACGGACCCTTGGGCCACGTGTTGATGGGCAATTGAAGCGCCGCTCCACGACATCAACAAAGCCCGCCCGCGTGAGGAACTCTTTATACTCCGGTGCTACCGACATGGGACGACCACCGGTCTCTGCAGCTTCCCTAGCGAGGGAAGACGAGCGGTAGACGGGGTGATCCGGAGTGAGTGTCCCGTCGTCGGACTCGTAAGGGACGGGAAAGTCCTGCATCTCAAGGTACCCGCCCGGCTCAAGGCTCTTATACGGGGTCCGTTAGCGGGGACACCCAAGCGCCGTGCAGGATAGCGCGAGAGAGATATCACGCATATGCCTTCTTTACCAAATTTTTCCATGTTCTCGAAACATCCTGCACTACCACGAGACATGATGAGGTCGAACGGTCGGCTCCATGTCCAGTCCTTCTCGAGATTGTCCAGCTCGAAGGAGAAGTTTGGTGGAACCCTAGTCTTCTGTCAATATGTCTCTTGTATAGGTACAAGGCGGCTGGGCGGATACTAATGGATGGGGCTCAGGTCGACACCGACGACCTGTCTACTCTGGGACAAGAAGCCTGGGCTCGTCTAGGTGCTGCACACACACCTCCGATTCCTAATGCTGGTCAGCTAGTTTAGTTCTGTTAGTACCAGCCATCCCACACTTGGGGTTGAATCCCCGGCCTCGTACCATACTCAATGGCCCAGATTCCGGTGCCTGTCCCTGCGTCAAGATTCCGTCTTGCGCCCTCATTGATCTTGGGACAGAGCCCAAGCTCGCCGCGGAGGGTGAGCAGCCACAAGTTGTGCGTCAATTCCAGTGCGCCTGGGCGATTGGAGGCTAAGAGCCTACCAAGCCGCACATTTTCCCTTTTATAATTTGGGAAATAGTACTCTAGCAAGCGCAGGTCAGCCTCTCTGCTATAGAATCGCCAGTACTTAGGGGATGGGGACAAGCATGTATTTGCGCCACTCATGGAATGGCAAGTCCGTCCATCCTCCTCTTATAATCTAAGAACGCTCGACCGTAGGGACGTGAGTCCCGCGCTTGAGGCCTGATTCAGAGTTAGTGCACCGATCCGCCGAAATCGACACGAGGAAGAAGCATATCAGAGCAACTATCGCTTTCCGAATCCCAGGCATGGTAAAAGATATCGAAAGAGACCTCTTCCGCGAGCTGGTGTCAAGTCAGCCCGCTACCTCGGAATCTACTATGGACCAAACGTCGGATGAGACAGTCTGCAATCTTGAGACCATGGACGTCTCCATCTGGTGCTATGAATAAGCGCCTTCAAAAAGGAATACTACAGCTTTTCCTGGGGGGTCAACAGGAGCTCCCTATTGCCTACAATGGCTCCCCCATCTCCCCTGTATCATTACCGCCCTCCGGAGCGATCCCATATACTGAAGGAACAAGCCAGATTTAAGGAGATAATCCCCATTAGGACGGAATTGTGCCAAGACTTTGGCCCTCTATCATTTGGCTCGCAACAGTAGCAAGTCCTCCGTAAGGGGCAGCACACATGGCACGACTGTTGATCATTTTACGGAATCCTCCGCATCATCAGACATTGTCAGGGGGTAGCACGTACCCAAGTAACGCCACAGAGACAAGCATTGCCTATTGTAAAAGCCATCGGAAAAGTTCATCTCTGCCTCCATACTACTAAGACATGATGTCCAAAGCCAACATTGACCGGGCCAATGCCCTCGGAGCTCGAAGTCTCTAGGCTGGATAGATGAGTGGCGAACGGATATAGAGGCTGGCAACTACTGTTGTTTTCCAATTCATGGCTGTCATTCTCAACCAAGAACATCGATCGCGCAACATGCGGTCATCCCCTAGGCGGGTCAAGCCGCAGCTGCATTCTCAGGGGCAGCGGCACCCTCGGCTTCCGTGCCTGGGGGATCCCCTGGCTTCCGGCCATAAACAATGTAACTAAATCATGTCAGCTTCTCAGACTTCTTCATAGTGGCGTTAGCGCAAAGGAAACAAAAGCAAGACCTACATCGGGATGTACCCATGCACCCTGCGATCCCTCAGCGCCGTCCTAATCTCCGCACATAGAACAATCACGTCCTCCTTTGACCATCCTAGAAACCGCGTGAGAAGCGCCATGAAGAGGCCCTCGGCGCCCTTGTCATGACACTCCCACACCCAGGTTCCTAGTTCCTTGAGGTTCGGGTCCTTAGCCCAGTCGTTTACCGGCCATTTCTGTCGTTTCTCCACGACATCGACGAAGCCAGCGTTCTCGAGGTAGGTTTTATAACTGGGCGCGATGTCGATCGGACGGCCCGAGATCTTGGAGGCCTCGACGGCGAGAACTCCGGCGCGGCGGAGTGGGTTCTCGGGGGTCAGGGTCCCATCATCGGACGTGTATGGCAAGAGGAAGTCCTGGAGCTCGAGGTAGCCACCGGGCTCCAGATGCCTGCGAGGGCCCAGTTAGCGGGGCGGGGGGTTGGGAAGTGGATGTGAGCGCCCTGTGGGTGGGAAAGGACAATACTCGTAGGCCTGCCGTATGAAGTCCTGGGGATCACTGAAGCACCCGGCGTTCGAGCGGGAAACGATGTAGTCGAACGGCCGTGTCCACGTCCATTCCTTCTCGAGGTCATCGAGTTCGAACGTACAGTTCGGAGGGACCCTATCGTGAGCATCAGCACCTCTGCCATGGGGTGCCCCGGTGCTAGTACTTACAGCGATGGCTGGATAGGGCTCAGGTCAACACCAATAACCTATACTGCGTCAGACTGGTTGTCGAGTCCGAAGTTAAAAGGGTACTGACTTCTGCGTCCGGATTCATGTCGGCTAGGGGCGCGTGGAGTCAGTGCCAATGGTTCAATGCCCCGGGAGGTGCCCGGCATCATACCGAAATCTAGCGCCCAGACACCAATGCCTGTCCCTGCATCGAGGACCCGCTTTGCGCCACCTTTCGCCTTGGGGGATACCCCAAGATCGCCGTGGAGCGCGAGCAGCCACATGTTGTGGTTGATGTCTAGCGTCAATTAGGGTCAGGTAACAGGATGCGGACACACTTTTTCAAGGCCCCGTGCCTACCGAGTCGCTCTTTCTCTCGCTCATCGTTCGGGAGATAGTATTCTGCCAAGACAAAGTCAGAGCCTTCCGGTAGCTACCCTGGGGGGGGGGGGGGAGAGTGACGCACTGCCGCTGCTCATGGCGTGGTAAGTTCGCCCGTTCTCCTCCTGGAACTTTAGAACGCTCGAGCGTAGGGACGTGAGGCCCGCTGTCGAGGCCTGCAAGCTGCGAGTCAGCTTGCTTAGACGGATCAAGCTTCGTGGCGTGGCGAAGTGCTCATTGGGATGTCGGAGAGGGAAAGCGTACGGTGAAGATGGCGGAGTCGGCGTCATCGTCGAAAGTGTCGGCCACCTGTTCAATCACATTATTAGTGACACTATCAGACGGTCCGTACCATATCTGGAGACTATACCAGCGGCTCCTCGGCGGGAACAGTAGCCATGTTTTGCGTGGTGTCGATTGTAATGTCAGTCAGAACGGCGCTCTTGCGTTTCCGACAAAGGGGAGAATCAACGTAGAGAGGGGAGTGTCGCAGACATGGGAAAGCAGCAAGCCCTTCAAGCCCGGATTTGCTGACGCCATCCCTCCCGCCTCTAGCCAGAATACCCCGTCGCATCGAACCGTTGCAGCCACCCGAGCCCCTGCAGGGTTCTTTGAGCAAGTGGGCCGGCGGGCACCAATCCCAGCGGCAGGACCTGGCAAGGGCCAGGGTCAGAGCGTTGCATCCCGTACTTCCCGGGCGGACTCTCCCGCACGCAAAGCACGCACCGCACTAGTCGGCGGAAGTAGCCTCGCGGAACTGTCATCGTGCGGCCCGATCCCGGAAGCGGGGAGTCTAGCGTGGGTCCGTCGAAGCCCTCCCTGCCTTACCTCGGCATCTTGTGACCTAATTGCCGGGGAGGTGTACCAGATTGTTGCAGGGGGTGGGGCCTTGCTGTGAGGGAATGTCCAGCCCCCATATCGTGCAACGGGGAGGCACCGGACGTCCCGAAGGGGGACCGTCACCTCGGGCATAGCAGCAAATAACTGCATGCCTGTCACAAGCACATATCATATGTTTCGAGAGATGGGCTCAAGTGTCCATAGTTCTCAGCTAGACAAAGGCTCGCTTAACATAGGTACACCGACAAGGGCAGTTTATCAAGGCATACATCCTGGATTCTACTAAATGCCGTAAGGGAGACGGATGCTCGTGACTGTCATCGTATCATAGCTGTCGTCCTTCGCAAGGGATTCCCACAGTTCACCTCACCATCCAATCGTTCTTTTGAAACTTCATGGCGCAGCCTCGTCCTCGAGTGCGGCGTCTTTGGCGTTGGTAGCAGAGTCATTAGCTTCAGCACCTGGGGGAACCCCTGGCTTTCTGCCGTATACGACATAACTAAACCATGTCAGAGTTCCAGAGCTTTAACAGTGGGACAAGTGCGGATGGACTTACATCGGGATATATCCATGCACGCTCCGATCTTTCAGGCGCGACCTAATCTGCGCACACAGCACCAGCACCTCTTCCTTTGTCCAGCCCAGGTGGCGCGCGAACAGCGCCATGATCAGACCCTCGGCACCCTGGTCATGGCACTCCCGCACCCAGGACCCGAGTTCCTTATAGTGCGGGTCCTTAGGCCACTCATTCAGGGGCCACTTGAGCTGACGCTCTACGACGTCAACGAAGCCCGCGTGCTCGAGGTAGGTCTTGTATTGGGGTGCGAGATCGATTGGGCGGCCAGCGATTCTGGCAGCCTCGACGCAGAGGGACGAGGAGCGGTAAATAGGATGATCGGTCGTTAGGGTGCCGTCATCGGATGTGTAGGGGAGAAGAAAGTCTTGTAGCTCGAGGTAACCCCCCGGCTCTAGGCCCCTGGTGAACAGCGTCAGTGGGCGCGAGAGCGTGGGTGAGTAGGAGAGTATAGTTACGCATAGGCCTGTCGTATGAAGTCCCGAGTATCCTTGAAGCACCCCGAGTTTGACCGCGAGACAATGTAATCGAACGGCTTTGTCCACGTCCACTCCTTCTCAAGATCGTCGGTCTCGAACATGCAGTTTGGTGGAACCCTGATCATCCGTAAGCACCACTCTAGAGAGAGAATGCAGTCAACACCTACAGAGATGGTTGGATGGGGCTCAGGTCGACGCCAATAACCTGGAAGACGTGACTGAGGTCCTCGCATCCAGGCCGCAACTCTACAAACCTCGGCTTCCGGGTGCAGGTCGGCTAGGAGCGGGGAGCGTTCAGTGCTGGTGGCCTCATTTCTTTTGGTTCAAGTAGGCCTGCTATCGTACCGAATTCAATGGCCCAGATGCCATTACCCGTGCCAGCATCAAGAACCCGCTTTGCGCCCTCTCGGGCCTTGGGCGCTAGTCCAAGCTCGCCACGGAGTGAGAGCAACCACATGTTGTAGTTTATATCTAGCGTCGACGTTGGTTAGCTAGACTGTATGGGTGCTGCTGGGGCTCGGTGACCTACCTAGGCGCTCGTTCTCACTTTCATCGTTTGGGAGGTAGTACTCTTCCAGCATAAGATCAGCCCTGTCTACCTCCTTGGGGCAGCCACTAACTCACTGCCACTGCTCATGGAGTGGTAGGTGCGCCCGTTCTCCTCTTGGAACTGCAGCACGCTCGAGCGCAGCGACGTGAGGCCAGCGGTCGTGGCCTGGGGCCTTGCTATTAGCTTGCGTAAACAGTACTTCCCGGGCAAGGAGGGCCCATACGGTATAAACCGCGGAGTCGGCATCGTCGTGGGTGTCCACCGCCTACTCAGGCCCACGGTCAGTTCCATCTCTCTGATCATCTTGTTAACACCGGTACCCATACTAGGTGTTCTCGCGCACCATTGGCCGGAACAACTGCCATGGTGGGTGGTACTGGTCAAAGTGTTGGTATAGCTAGTTGTTGTGGAATATGGGAAGTCGGCCGAGATGATAGGGGGGATCGTGGAGGTGGGGATGAGTGAGGGGACGCCCCTTCATATCCGAAACGACGCAATTTCTCTAGCACTATAGAACCAACGCGCGCTTGCAGGGTGTCATTGAGGCCATGCATGAAGCGCGGATAACGACCGGTCGGAGCAGACTAGCTGGGATCATTTCCCCGCCCGCCGTGACATGGGATGTGGATCCGCGTCGTGCGTGGCATCCCGCCATCCCCGGTGCTGCCAAGATGTCGCCCTTTGGCACAGGCTAAACGTGCCCGCCCCCCTTTGGCGGGAAGTTGGATCAGCTGGCTGGCGGCAACATTGGTGTGCTGCGCCCTGTAGTAGTCCCCACCTTCCCGGTCGCGAACAGACTCACCCCTTGAGTCTTGCCAGCATCGGTGGACAGGGGCATGCTGCAGGGCGACGCACGCCGGCGGGGCTACAATGGGTCGATCATTGGTTTCATCCCTGGGTGTATCTCGACAAGCGGGGAGACGGACTATTTACTCGGCATCCAAGATTCGGGACACCGGCTATGGTTGAACGTGGGAGCTAGTTTAAAGACGTGCAGCCCGCCCGCCAGTCATTCCGAGGACGGCGATTATACCTCCGCTCACCACTTGTAGCTTCTTTTTTCCCCCTACGGGAACGTCGTGATCTTGCCAAACGTGTCCGCCATGCCCCAAATCCCCTCCCTCAGGCAGCTAAGCTGCACAATCTGCGAGTGATCCACAAACACGTTGACGTGCGGCCCAAACTCCCTGACATACCAGTTGAACACCTTGGGGTCCGCGGCCTCAAACATGACCTTCTCCATCGGCAGCTCCTTTAGGATGTTCTGGATGACGTCCGTCCTCCAGGTCTTGACGTTTTCAGTGATGCCCTCGCTCTCGATCATGATCCTCTCGACGCCGGCGTCGATGAAGCGCTTGCCCATGTTGATAATCCTGGAGGGGTCCGACGTCCCAAGGGCCTCCAGCTCCTCGGCGGAGGTGTCGCCGCCGGCGCCGAACTGGATCCCGCACTCGGGCTTGGCGGTTAGGCCCGCGGCGTGCACCCTGTCGACGATGCGGAGCCAGTCGTCGGGGGGCAGGGAGATGAAGCCCGCGGAAATCTCGATAACGTCAAGGTTTAGGTCTTTGCATTTGCGGAGGTACTTGTCCACCGCTGAGCTCGGGTCCGACTGTGTTAGGATGTGCTCCATCCAGCCGCCCTAGAATCCGTTAGTTGGTATCCTCAGGGGTGCGAGGGGGTATGTCTCACCGTCGAGACATAGGCGTTATTGGCGTGGCAGAGGTCAATCAGCTCTCGCAGCCTATCCTCTGGGAACAGTGAGAACGAGCCTCCAGCAAACTTGACGCCATCGACGTGATAGCCCATCCTGCAATCGTCAACCTCGCGCCACACTATCACGGCTCAGCACAAGGGGAGACGCACGTCTCAAACACATCCTCAAGGTGCCGCTTCCCCATGGCAGAGTAGTAAGGGCCCCGGATCTCCGTCACGCCAATCTTTCTCGGCTTCGGCGGCCGCGCATTGTGACGGATGAAGCCAAACCCGTTGTCGGCGTCCTCGAGGAGGATCTTGGGGTTCTTTGCCGCTGCCGCCTTCTTCGAGCTGTTCCGGATCTGGGCTGGGATTGCCGCGGCCGGTCGGGCGGTCCGTGCCACGGGGGCGAGGCGAGTGAAGGCGGCTCGTGATGGCATCTTCGTCAGACCACGTATAGACTTGCTATTGTCCACGAGGCCTGAGAATCCAGGGGTGGACCCCCAAGTCTGGAGGCTCCTGTCACTTTAAATGCCATGAGAGTTCTAGGATCCAGCTCGGCCAGGGCTATCGACCTCCGAGGAGGCGGCGGGGTCTGCATGATGCTGAGTGCACGTCCCCCTCATCTTGACGTCACATCGCCGTGTTACCGGTCCACGATGCATCAAATTATCTGATGGCCGCAACCGGACGCATCGGATTTTGAGGATCCGTCGACTGGCTCTTGCGAATGTGGGGATTTCAATGTCGCTTGTTGTCTAATTCTGACGCTACCCTGGAGCCCGAGGCGGTCGCGGCCCTTCATGGACTATATAGGGCACTTGTAACCTGGGCTTTACGCGCAACCACGGCTTCCAGTGTGTCGAGGCCTTCTTTTGCCCGTATACCAGATGCTACAGTGCCGCGGCTAACATGTGTTGCGCGCGCATGTCAAGCAACCGGCTCTGTGGTGGATAGAAAGGGCCAAGTCCCCCCACTTGAGCGCTTTCTCGCGCTCTGGGCAAGGGCATTAGCCGATTGCTTTTCCTCAGGGACTAGGAAAAGAGACGTCGTCGCGAAATCTCTCCATGCTGTCTTGGGGCTCGGCCGAGTCGCCGGGGCTCCGGCCGAGTCTTCCTCTCCCCCATGCATTTGCTCACACCTACATTGCACGGACACATGCGGGTAGGATCAAACGATACAGACATGGCTACAGAATGCGATGTACACTCCCAGCACTTCGGACCTCAAGCTTGTGTCCCGCGGCTCCTGCCCGCGCCGGCTGTAGCCTCAGCTCACTCCTTGATCTCCGACTTGCGGAACAGTCCTGCCAAAACCGTCAGCCAGCCACAGACTAGAGCAAGGCTCGGGCCCACGAACCTGGAACCTCTGGCATCCACCATGTCCGGTCCTTGCAGAAGAACTCGCCCTTTGGCGGGAACTCGCCGGGCTCGTCAAAGGTGCCCCACATGACGTAGCGGAACTCGTCCGCCGCTTGCTCCTGCTCCCTGGTCAGAAAAGTTGCGCGGCCTGCGATGGGGAGAAAGCGCAGGTGCGACACGATCTTACCCCGTACTCGCAGATGTAGGCGCCGCAGTCCTCGCAAAACTCCCTCGTCACGCCGTTCTCCTGCTTGAAAACCCTCGGCTTCCCGTCGATGTACTTGAACCCACCAACGGACACCTTGGACAACTAGTATTAGCTTAGGCCGACGTAGAGACGCTTCGGCCGGGCGGTTAGCCACTAGCCTTTGTCGTGAGTCCAAAGTTTGTGCCGAACGCCCGGCGGCAACTGAGACAATGGCAGAGCGAAGTACGGGCGTTGTCAGGCGAGTCGACGGAGAGGCTGTACCGGAGCCTTCCGCAAACGCATCGTCCTCCGTAAGTCGGCATTTCGGATCATGTGGATGTCCAGGCGCTGGGCATGTGGGAGCAAGTGATTGCGGCCATGGCGAGGATACGGGCGGATATAAGCGGCCGCCAAGTGGGCTGTCGGGCCCTGACGTCGCCGTTGCGTTGGACTGTGCGTTTGACCAACGTTTTGCACGCCCCGCCCCTTTGACACATGCATCGTCCAAGACAGGACATATAATGCGGGCCCTGGCGTACTTACTACGCCTCCTCGTGGTTCCACACTCGCAGACTTGGAGAACTGCCTCGGGGCAATCGGGGACTTTTCCTCGCAGCTCCGACGGAGCAGGGGACCAAGGAACGCAGGGCGCTGTGGGATCCTCGACAGATGGAACACGGCAGGCGAACCTGCGGCGAACACAGTAGCACGTAAACTCGTCAGCTACGAACTCTCGGTTCACGCCAGTCGCCACCAGGTCGCTACTCCTCTGCCCGCAATCGAGCCACCGCTGTCACCGGCCAGCGACGCACTCCCCAAGACACATTGGTCTTGTACACCGTGATTGTATGGTGCATGAAGCGAGCGTTGCCCCTAGGCTCCTTTGGAGCCCCGAAAATGGCGATGCCGCTGCAAGTCGCAAGGCATGCCGTCCCCAAACCCATGGTGTCGTGGCCGCCATGTCCGCCAGGCTCGAACGGCATCAGAAAGGCTCGGCTGGCGGGTCGCCTCGTCGATGGCGGGCAGGCGAGCACGTTGCCGGAGGGGGAAGGCGAGAGGCACAGGAGCTCGACCCGCTGAACGACGACGTCGAGCGGCCCGCGAGGCCTGCCGTCGGCTTCCGGCTGTTTCCGCTCGAGACGCCGGGCGCCGTGGCGCGGAATGGGAAGCCGTGGCGTGGATCCGCGCTGTCGGACCTGGGGAAGTCCTGGCCCGAGTTGGCGTCGCTCGATTCGTGGGGGAACCTTGCCCGGGCGTGGCCGTGCCATATACCCAAGAAAGCAGTCTGGGGCGCATCCGGCGCTCTGCGTATCTCCGCCGTGCGCGATTGGCCGTACGACTCTCTCGGGCCTCTGGAGTCGAGGCCACCGGGTCGTCGCTGGGATGTGGCGGCGGCGGTACGGCCATGCAAGAGACCTCTGCCTCGCCTCGGCCCGGTCATGTTCTACAGGTCAGGCGGATCCGCCTTGCCGTCCCGTCATGCGATGCGTCGCGCTGGGAGGTCCACGCATGGAGGGCCGGCGTGCCATTGTGTCGGCAAGTCTAGAGCCAATAGCGGCGACGAGAGAGATGCATGAAGTGTCAGGGGTAGAGAGGCCCAGCATCCTCATCGGTCGCCCCTCCTGGGGAAAAGTTCTGGGTTAGCAAGCAGTCCACTGAGGGCTCTTTGATCCCAGGTATATAATCTGGCAGTGGTCCCTATGGTCTAATTGCTGTGTTGCTTCCAATAGCAGCTTCACCACCCATAAACCCCTCGACGAAGCACATATCATTGCTGCCAACCGTTCGCCCCTCCGTGCCGCTTCCATGCAAGAGCGTACGTCTAATCTCCTCATAAAGCCATCCGACCCTCGATAATACCTCGGGCCGTGAGTCTAATGCATGCCAGACACCTCCAACATGTCAGTCCAGACGGCCGCCACAGCTCCTCTCCCGGCTCAGCCCGCACCATGCCTCGTGTGGGGAGGCCCGGTGACCGGCTACATAGTCAGCGCCTCCAGCCCGAATGGGAACGCCCGCCGCCCCTTCGTCAGATGCGACCCTTGTTCCGAGTTCATGGGCTTCACCGACGACAGGGGGATCGACCCCTCCAACCCTGCCTGCGACTGCGGCCAGCCGAGCAGAATGCAGGTCACCGGCGTGGACCATGCGGTGCCCCGGGCCGTCCACTTTGCCTGCGTCGAGTGGAGATGTAACTATTACAGCGACCTTCTTGATGAGAAGGGGGGGCGGGTATCTGTCGGGCCGGAACTCCTTGAGGTGATGATTCGGCACAATATTGTATGAGCCTTGACAGGCAGGAGTGGTCGGTTCGGGAGACATGATTTGGCGACGGGTGTATGGGGTATAGTGGACTACGCTGTGTTAGGTGAAGAGTGTAGAGTACCTTTATCAATATCATCTCTTCTTCTTTGTAACGGGGATCGGGCGTCGTATTGCAGCGCTTATAATACCATGACTGTGCTCACCTATTCCGATCCTCAGCCCCTACATGTCAAACCATGAGTGAAGGCATCGTCTAACATGAACTCATGCCCTTGCTTCCAAAAGAAACTTGTCTCGCTAGGGAGTACATCTGACGCTGGGGTCTAACCGCTAATTCTCACTGCACGTCTCTCCAGGTCCCCAGGAGGTGTGCAGCCAGGGGCGAATGCTAATACACCACTCAATCCAACTTCTCCCACCAAAGCTCACTCCGCGAGGTCCCACTCTCCTGCACAATCCGCAGCAACTTCCCATCCCCGCTCTCAAAAACCGCAAAGTCCCGCTCCAAAATCGCGCCAATCATTCCCGGGACATGCGCTACTCTCAACGGCCCATGGATAACCTTTCCAGAACCTCCCTTCTCCTCCTGTATGGCGTACGGGCCGGAGTATGACAGCGTGTGCTTCCCCGTCTTTGCCCAGTCTGCGTCCGGCTGGCCTTCCTGGAAGGGGTACGTCACGTTCAGGTCCGGCGGGAGGAGGCTCGCGTCGCTGGAAGCGACGGCGGTGGACATGTAGCCCGTGGGACCGTAGATCATGATGGCGTTGGAGCCGCTTCCCCAGGCGGCCTCGGGGGCTGGGCTGCCATTCTCCGTCCTGGCAAAGCAGTCGGCAGCTTTTCATTGCGCGGGTGGGGTTGCGGGGCTCACAAGGTGCGGTTGAGCATGGCGTAGGTCCCAGCGAGGGCGGAGAAGATGTCCGACTTCATCTTGGTGATTCCTCCTCTGTGCGTTTCTATGGCGGCGGCGGTCTCGGCGATACAGAGGTAGGTTGTATTCTTGAAGAATTGGAGGTTCGGACTGATGGTTGTGCTGAGCCTGGAGCTTGTTTGCGTCGTAAAATGAGTGTTCCTGTGTTTACGTGGCCCACGCCTTGATTTATTGGAAGCAGCGCTTGACTTGTTGGCAGTCAGACTTTCCAGTCTTATCTATTGGGGACGCCGAGGAAGGCATAACCCCCGGTTCTAGTGTCACTCCCTCCTGGTAGGAAGTGCAATTTTTAACTAATACCATGGACAGCAGATGGCTTTCATTGCCAAGTGAACGGCGTTGGTACGCTTGTCCCCCGGCGTCCCATGTATTGTCCGATACTTCAATTATAGTGAAGCTCATGCTAACGGCACCTCGACACGCCGGGATGGACCGGGTGGGCTCAGAACCACCGGTCCGTCCCGGAATGCGGAAGGATGCCCCCACTGTGCCCAGCCTCCAAGCTTAAGAGTCACCATCGTTAGAGGTGTCGACCGCCTGCATAGGTCCAATCTTCAGTACCGATTTCCTAGGCGGAGAAGGCGTGCCTTTTCGGTGTCTGCGGTGATCATACTATTGGCTCGTTCTGGGCCGCGGCTTCAATGACTACGGGTTGAGGTACCGCACGCTGAGCTGCTCTAGCGGGGGACGTCATGGTGGTTGTAAATTTCGCACAGACTGACAATCCAAGTTCCGGTGTAGAAAACGGGAAGTCGGTGTCACAAGAGTGCTAGAAACCGGGCAAGCAGTTAAACCCAACAGTCTGGTGCGCACAATCTTCAGGAGCAACGCCGCTGGCAGAGTGGCATGGGACCTTCGCCATCGGGGACTGGAGAGAGTTGGCTGTGCGGACTCGTCGCTCCCCGATCTCCCCGGCGCCCTGGGAGGGCATGGGCCTGTCGGATGGGGCCCCTACGCCACGGACTCCACTATCCTTGCTAAAACATCGTATAGTCACCGATTATCCCCGCTCCACATGCCCACCTTTGGAAGCAATCTGTCCTGGAAAGCGGGGTCCAAACGGCCAACACACGGGATCCTTTGCTGAGTCGGGCTCGAGAGCCGAGCGATGGAGGCGAGGGTTGGTGGAGACCCTGAACAAGGGGTTGTTTAATGCGGATATTTAGGCCGTGGAGGTAGGTGCTTTGACCCCTCGGGACAACATGGATGGTGTAAGGTGGCAGGACAATGTTGCGTCATCTCTCCGAGGTGCCAAGCAAGGACTTTTAGGACATCGATGCGTATTCTGACGTGGCGGTATAGAAAGATGACACTGGCAGCATGGACTTGTTGTTCTTCGTTCGTAGTACTAGCGTAGCATGTCAAAAGTCCGAAGATTCGCGCGTCCGAGTATAGTACTGTTCCCGGATACCAGGTCGCTGGGTCAGGACTGGGCAGGATAGCCGGTCATTTTGTTGACCGGGGTTACACGTGGCATGTCTTTATGCCACATGCTGGGCTCATACAAGGGCTGCGGGATGGAGAAAAGCAAAACGACACGGGACGGGTGTAACGCCACAGTTCCTAGGCGGGATTATACATCATCTTCCGGTAGCCCGCGGGCTTCATGATGGACAACTATAAGCCCGCAGAACATCCGTCCCGGGCTGTTGGGTGTTGTAAAGCGCCCTCGGTCCCTCACTTAGAGTGGAGAGAGCAAACATAGATTGTAAACAAAGAACCGGGATGCATGACGACATGACATAACCGCAGGAACTCCGAGATAGTGGCTGTACTGACTTATAAGTCTACTGGGCACATCAAAAATAGTTTCCACGAGTGTTACCAAATTGGATGCAGTTTCAGTTGAACAGTCATATCTAATTATCTCGAATCGCACATCGCTAGGAACAGACCCTCTACCTCCTCCTCTCATGGTGCCTCTCGGCGCTGACCTCCTCCGCCGTCGCAGGCCACCTCTCCTCGGCAGTCTGCATGTTCTCAGGGTTCGTCTTGCCCCTCGAGTCGGGCTCGACGCCGACGTCGAACCTCCTCGCCCGCTGCGGGTCCTCGGCGCTCGCGCCGACGCCCTCGAGGCCGCTCCGCTCCTTCTTGCCCTTGCCGCCGTGCAGCTCGGAGCTCGTCATGCCCGAGCCGGGGAGGCCGACGCCCTGGTGGACGTCGGCGCTGGTCGCGCCGGGGAGGCTGCCTGACGCGGAGGTCTTGGTGCCGGACTGCTCCGAGGCGCGGGTCTGGCCGGGGGTCTCGGAGATGTTGTTGGGGCGAAAGGTGGCGTTGGAGGGGGCGGTGCCGGGGGCGTGGGCCTCGGCGTGGAACTCGGGGTGGGCGTCGCGGCCGACGTTGACGCCCGGGGCGTGCTGTTTGCTGTTAGAAGCTGTCCCAAAGGGGCGTGTATCGGTGAGGGGGGGTAGGAACTTACGCCCTTGGTGGTTAGGGGCTCGGAGCGGGGAACGCGGGAGTGGAATTCACCCTGCTGGGCCATGGATTCGATGTTCTTGTTGGCAGACATTGTGGTTTGTGGTGTTTGTGTTCCGGTCGGAGTTTGGAAATGTGGTAGTGATAAAAGAGGTGCGAAAGTGGTGTGGTGCTTGCGTAGTTTTCTGGTTTTGTACGAGGTTGTTGATGATGAACTGGATTGGATGGACGGAAAAGCGAGCAGAAGCAAAATCCTATATAATCACGAGATCTGACATCCACGCTGTCGAGATCGAAAGTCCGGGCCAGCCGTATGATATCACGCCTATGTATTGCATCACTGTTGCGTTGACAACTGCCTGCGCTTACGGGCCTATGAGCGCATATCGCCGATGGAAGCCCCGCCGCGCTTGGGGGGGGGGAAAGCTTGGGCTCACAGGGATCAGAGCTCGGGACGTCCTCGGCTTTTGGGGGACTAGCTCCCCACAATCAACAATAGTAAGCCAATGACGCAAACTATGTGGTTTCTGTGCCTGCTTTGCTGGGCATCAAAGTCTGAACCGCCTGATGTAGAAATGACGTCGAGTCCTCGTCCCTCCGGCTTATTCGTCATTTGTGGGTCCGCGTTCCGGATGTGGACCGCCTATGCCCCGCTTCCGTCTTCCGTGACGTGCGGCCCGTCATGCTGCAGCTTTCCCTAGGCGCGCGGTTCGGTGCGAAGGTTCCAACGGTGCTTCTGGAAGCAGCGTCCCATGGCGTTCAGGTTCTGCTCCGCCATGGCAATTGGACCATGGGCGTTTGTACTGGAAGGAGGGATCCTGGGCTTTCTGCAATGCAGTCCCACTCCACAAGACACTTTGCTCTCCTTGGCATGTATGACTGTGTGCGAGTGGAGAAGACGGACATGTTGAGAGCCTCCCCGGGTACCCTGCGCCATGAGTTTGCGAGCCCAAGAGTGCTGCTCGCGTCCTAGTACCGGCAAAAAACAACATCTGCGAAAGAGAAATCTTTTTACGGCAGCGCCGGGTGAGGAAAAGTCTGCATTGAAGCCGTCGGCGACAATGGTTAACACCAGCTGTGTGGCTGATTGGTTCGTGTCTCAAGATATCAAGACTATAGGTCGCAGAACAGTTCTGCGTTCTCCGACTTTGGAAGTTTTGACACGCATCATATCTAGGGCAGAGGCATTCCGCCCCTTTCGCGCGCAGATTCGCCATCTACGAAGACACTCGCCAAAATATCGTCTCTCTACACTGTCAGACAATGCTCGAAGTATCGGTGATCAAGTGTTTCAGGATGGTCCATACTTAGAATACATTCAATGCGACTACTGAAAGATGGCCATGTCAAGCCTTATCCAGCGTTTATACCAATCCCGATGCGATTAACGCCGTCGAGCTCAGACATTTGCTCCACTTCGACATCTGTCCCTTATTTCCTTCTTCGGCTTCGCCAATCACGTCAGCCCCATCCAGCTTTATCACGCCAGTCTCATTACGACGAACGCCTTGAATCTCACTCAGGCTTTCCCTCCGTTCCCAGCCTTGCTCCCATCCCCCTCCTTATCGCCACCACTCCTATTACCCCCACCTCCTTTCTTGTCTCCCTTCCCCTTCTCGTCTCCGCTCCCTTTCTTTCCCCCATCCCCTTTCCTTCCACCGGCCCCCTTCTCATCCCCGTTTCCGTTACCGCCATCTCCGGCGCCCCCCGATTCCGAACATGCACTCGGAATCGGGAACCAGTCCGGAGAGTCAGGCGGCTCGCCCGCGTGCTCCGTCCCCTCCGGCAGCGCCAGCAATCCCTCGGGCACGCAGTCTCCAAACGTGGAGCCCTCGTTGACTTCGCCGCCATCCTCGTACACCATGGCAGCCGGTGACACCGTCTTCTCGCACGAGGCGTTCACCCCGACGCTCAGCCATGCCAGAAGCCCGTCCGCAACCGTGTCCCCTAGTTTTGTGTAGTGCATGAAGGGGTCCGCCCCGTCGGCTTCCTGTGCAAGGATGAGGTCGTCGGCGTTGACAGTAAGCGGCTGTTTGTTCCTCGCGTACGGCTCTTCCTCCTCCACCTCGCTGATAAGGTCGTCGTCGAAGTACATCTGCCCGACATGCGCCGCCGAGACGTCCATCAGAGTGCCGTTTTCTCGCTCCTCGGCGTGAGCGTGGAGGATGAGGTGGATGTGGGTTGCGCGGCCGATGTAGTGGCCCGGGAAGGTCGTCGTGAACTGGGCCGCGCCGTCGGAGTCGGTTGGCTGGATGCCGCGGTGGAAGGTGGCGTTTATGTTTCCGGGATCGGAGTGGCCGGCGCCGTTGAGGACGGAGACGACGCCTGAGTAGATGCCGGTAGCGTTGCAGTCTGGGTTGGTTAGCGGCCACCGCCCGCTTAGGTTCAAAACGCAAGGGGGGAGTGGGGGTATACGCACGCCAGACCTCCAGGTATGCTCCTGAGACGGGCTCGCAGGTCTCAGTGTCTATGACTTGGACGTCCACAGCGAGCGGAACGCCCTCTTCGCCGTCCATGATATCCTGTCGTATGAATTCTCCCGCGACGTCTGGCCGTGTTAGCTCTGGCTACCCGAGGTTGTGTTAGCCAAGACTTACAAAATGGGCCTTCCGTGGCCTGAGGGTTCAGCACACAAGACTTGTTTCCCGAGAATATGACGGCCGGGTCCGTATCAGCAGTGTAGTCCTCACCCGAGAGATGGGACACACCGACTAGCTCGTCTAGGTTCCTCGCTGCCATGTGTTTAGCAGCGTTTCCGTACTTACGTACCAGTCTGGTGACCACATACCTCGGACGCCATTCCTCTTCGCGAGGTCGCTGGCGAGTCCAGCCCGGCGGTGAGCAGCTCTTTTCTCGATGCCCGCCTCCGCCATTTTGGAGGTGCAGTGGTTCAGGTTGCTACGGCTGTGAAGAAAGAAGTCGCGGCGCTGAGCCAATTCCGCGTCGTGGTCATGGTGAGCGTGACCCGCCGCCATGGCGGCGAGGAGGGTCGTAATGGCAACAGTTAAGTGCATGGTGGTCAGTAGGAGTTTCTTTTCCACTACATTTGGGGGTGGGGGGGAGAGAGGCTCGTGTTGCCAGCCAGAATGGGGGAAGCTGAGCTTTAACAATCGCATTCGCGTTTCTCATCGGAGCTCGGGACTAGAAGATCGGACCGTGACATGGTCAGCAACTCTAAAGTCAGAGCTAGAAGATCGGGACTCGGGGAGTAGTTTCAACTCTAATGGGCAAGCGAGCCATTAGGGGCACGTCGTCTTCAAACCTTGGACGAGAATGACGACCTAGGTGAGGAGGAAAGTAGGCCACGAACAAGGATGACGCCCGTCGTCTGCCGGGAATCCAGCATGTTGCCCTCTCCCGCCCGCTTATGACGCTTTCACATATGATGTTTGGTCGAGGGCTCATTCCTGATGGGCGTGGAGTTCTCTCATTCTAAGAACACGCGTCCTCGGCTTTACGTGTATATTTCCCGGCCGTGTTCTTTCTTTCAGAAAGACTGTCACCGCTCCCGCCCATCGAGTACATTCAATGTAGGGTGACAGCTGGTAGCGGGCCCCTTATTGCCTTCTGTAGTAGTCAAATCATCGGAGGACAACTCCCAGTGTCCCTGTAGAATTTTGAAGCTTATAAAAACATCATCAACGGGAGTTATATCACGTACAAAGATACCATAAAGACGCCATCCGTCGGTAGCGGGCTACAATCTAAACAGGGTAACGGGGGGTCATACTCTGGACGGTTGAACATATTCTCTTTCAAGACTGTGACATATGTCGGCGGTTCTGCTCTCTCGTTCTTCGACTTTTGACGACGGAGTATGGGTAAGTTCAGAACAACGTGCTTCGCATCTTCGACATTACCTCGAACCATGATCTTCGAGCGGTCCTAAGCCTTTGTCCGCCGCTCAAACTAAACGTCCGATCCTCCCGTATCGCGCTCTATGACTATGGAAGAAAGAGTGTGTCCGGAAGACTTGATGGGGCTAGTAGTAGTAGTATTCTCGCACCGTTCGCAGAACTATACTCGCCGTCGCGTCGCCCGCGTCTCGCAGCCCGTACATCTCGGCGGCCACGCAGAACTTCCGGAGGTGGGACTTCCGCTTCTGAGCGCGGTCCGCGATCCGGCGGTTACTCTCCGTCTTCAGCAAGAGGGCCGAATGGTCCGTGTCGTCAAACGCACGGCTCCAATCCGACGTGTAGAGACCTCGGCTGAGCCTCTGCCGTAGGTCGCTAACGAACTGGCAAGAGGTGTCTGGTGCGCAGGGGACGCAGTCGCAGGTGAGTTGGCAGGGCCTGGTTGCGCTCGAAGCTGGTCACGCTGCTTCGGGTCCACTAGTCATACATGCGGCTAATCTCTTCGCCGGCAGAGATGTGCGGTGCTGCGACAGTTTCTCGTATCCGCCCCTGTATTCCCGGATCCTGGTGTTGGGCACGCAGTATTGGTTGAGGCGCGAGATGAGGACGTACAGATCATCGCGCGGTGGTCCGTCGTCGCCGTCCGGAAAGATGTCGATCGAGTTGTCTTTGGAGGCACTCACCACGCCCTGGAAGTGCTCGGTTCCTTTGTCTCGGAGACTCAGGAACCGCGCCTTTTCTCCGTCTTTAGCCGCTGGAATGCGCTTTCGATGTGTGCCTTTGAGAACGTGGACGGCTTCGAGACCCCGCTGCTCAGGTCCGTGACACCCACGGCCATGACGATGCATAGCAGATCTTCGCCCGTGAATAGGCTATTGGTCTCGATTTCTTGGCGGAAAAGACCCCCCATCCCTTCCCCGGCAATTGTCTCAGCTCCATGGACGCGTCCGGGGGGATGGGGATGCGGGTGTCCGCTATATATGGTCAGACAGGTCTCAGAGTGAGATAATCGGGGTCAGCTCACGAAGGCCGGGAGACATGGTGAGTGGATATGTCTCGGACCCTCCTTGAATGTATCTAATGTTGCCGCGCGAGGTGCATGGGGTTGCGGAAGAGCTGTGAGAGAGGCTTGGGGAAATAATCTACAGTCAGTTGGATATCAAGATCATCTTGACTTCGAATACGAAGACCATGTTGACTGAAGCATTTTTACTACCCTTTTCTTGGTGCGGAACAAGCTGCTTCGTGCAGTCGAAAGGACGGAGCGGGTGTTTCCGTGGAAATAGACAGAAGCGTCAAGTAAAGGAGCCTCGGGCGTCCTTGATCCGTCTTTTCCAGTCAGTAGCCATGATAACAACAGCCTCCCTGACAGGGCTGTAAGGCTCCACTAGCGCAGTCATGAACCTCAACCTGTTGTCATTGGCATAGGATAGAGCCCCCGGGATCTTGCATCTCGGGACGTATCTGGGCTTTGACTGTATCACCGCGTGTCATAGCGCGGCACGGACGCCGGAGAGTAAACTGAAACTTGCTGCTACTTTACGTCCGGACTGAGATATTCCATGTCGTCACTCCTACTATACACACTTTGATGATTCGGTCACAAAGCAGACGTGTACGTAGAGGCTATCAAGGTCTAGGCTACACCCCTTACCGACTCCTCCGGATTCATAATATTACTTGTACTATTAGTGAGGGAGACTTTGACTGCTGACTGCATATCCCATAGTGTGTGGCTGTGGTAAAGCAGTGGCGGAGTGGTCACGATTCGCTTCCGGACTTGACTTCTCCCCCCTTCCTTCACCTTGATCTGCGCCCATGTGTGTGCCTAGTGCCTTCCCTTTGCCAATGTCACTGACTTATATGCGCCCCTCGCCTAGGGTAGATCAGGCGAAGAAGTCCGGATTAGAGATATACGTAGACTTAATAATGTTTCCCGTGTCTTCCGGGGGGGGGGGGGGGCGGGGGGTTCAGTTTCTTGGCAACAGCGAGAGTCATCAAGAATGTCTGTGCGATATATCGTATGCAGGAAGTCATGCACGGCACCCTCTCTGCAACTATAAAAGCATGTCGTCTCCCCGGCTTCCTCTCTCGAATACAGCACTTGCAAGCCAGTCTATAAACTCACCTTACTACAAAGAGTCACCATGGTCCGCATCAACGCATCCCTGCTTCTGGCAGCCGCCACCGCCTCGCTGGCTTACGAGTCATCATATGAAGAGCCAGTCTGCACCAAACTTTCTCAGAGACGAGCCTGGTATGATATCATAGGAGTGGACCATGGCGGGTGATGAATGCTAACGAACCTACAGGCACACATTCACAGATGACGAGAAGCACTCGTACATCAAGGCGGAGCTCTGCCTCATGGAAAAGGAAGCGACTCTCGGCCTCCCGGGAGCGAAGAACATGTTTGAAGAGCTACAAGCGACGCACCAGAGGCAGGCCGATATCACGCACCAGGTGGCACGTGCCTCCTTCTCTGACGTTATACTTTGGCCGGCAAGTGTATCTAATGTGGAATTAGGGCGCCTTCCTTCCGTTCCATCGGCTCCTGATGCATGCCCATGAGAAGCTCCTGCAGCAGGAGTGCGGGTACAAGGGCACCCAGCCGTATGTACCCTCCTCATGCCCTTCCACTTGGGAATAGTAGATTCTGACAAGCCTAGCTACTGGGATGAACCCCGCGAGGCTGGAAAGTTCTCCAAGTCAGACATCTTCGACCCCGTCACCGGCTTTGGGGGCGACGGTGTAGGCGACGAGGGATGCATTGCGGACGGGCCGTTTGCGGGCTATGTCAATAGCCTCGGGCCGGGGTTCCAGGTCACAGACCACTGCATCACTCGGTTCATTAGTGACGAAGTGAGCCTGGGGTCCTCGCAGAAGTATGTTGACAAGTGCTACGAGTACGACACCTTTGTCAAGGCTTGGCTTTGCCTCGAAGGGCTGCCGCATAGGGGGGGCCATGGCGGCGTCGGTGGCTTGGTACGTCTGGTCCTCTCCTCTCCCGCTCCCTCTGTTACCACTGGCCCCGATTCTTTGGTTCCCACGGTCAGAATGGCGGACTTGCCGTAGAGGCACGGCTGACGAAAGGACAAGATGCGCGACCCCATCGCGAGCCCGGGCGACCCGCTCTTCTACCTCCACCACACCTGGCTCGACAAGGTCTGGTGGGACTGGCAGGCGCTCGACCTCCCCGCGCGCCTCACGGACATTGGAGGGCCGAACTTGCAAGGCTCGTACGAGGGCTTCCCCGAGGACCTGGTCGAGGACTTTTGGGGGTTTATTGACGAGAACGGCGGCCCTCCGCCGAGTTCCATACGGGGTCCGGACATCCCGGTGCAGATCCCTGAGGGGGATCCCGCGGGCGTGACTACGCTGGATCACATCCTCAATATGTTTGGGGTTTACCGGAACGCGACCATTGGGGAGGTCATGGATATTGGGGGTGAGCTGCTGTGCTACGAGTATGTGTAGCTCTACTATGTGTTAGCTTGGATTTCTGTTCTGGGACAAGGTACTATTAGCTGGTTATAATTTATAATATAATATGTTGGGCCTCCGGCATTGCCGTGTCTTTCGTAAACAAGCTGACGAGGCGCGGACACTAGTTTACGTGTTAGATGACGGAGTCCCGGGGCATTGATTTGAGATAATCGAGGTCCATCTGCCCACAAAACTCTTCGTCTTAACCCCGTCATCATACCCTGACCCCCCGACTGGTCTAATACTTCCCTCCTGTCCCACGCCACTTAGCTGGCAGCTTCGTACCCATCTGTGCCTCCCACAGCGTCCTGTCGAGTCGTCCCTCCCTCAAGGCCTCGGCATCTCCGGCGTACATGAACGTCTTTCCCGCAATTTCTTATGGCCCCTCCCCGTCAAGCAAGTATATCTTGCATGGGGCGAGCTCGTAGGCACGCGCCTCATAGTATGCGAGCTTGTACTCGCGCTCGATGGACTACCCCACCTAGATGGCGGATCCCTCGATTTCTTACCCTGGCTCACCAGCGGCCAAGGATTCGTACTGGCCCCAGTCGGTCAGCAAGTAGCCAATAGCCTTTTCTCTTCGGAGCATCGGCTCGGCCTCGAGATCCAGGACGCCCTTTAGTACGTCGGGGCGTGTCAGTGTTCCGTAGAAGAAGTAGTAGGGCGGCTCGTAGGTTTCCTCGCTGGGCTCAGGAGCAGGTGATATCGGGCGAGTGAGCCAGTCGGCTGGAACGGACTCGAATTTTACCTGCATTACGAGAGAGAGTTTGGGCTGCGGGCGTGGGCCCTGGTCGGGATTCTGGGGGCGGGATGGAAGAGATGTATCGTCCACGCGTATCGTCTGGCATTCGGAGTGATGCTAAGACCTCAAGGGGAGTTTGGCCGGTGCAAAGGCGGAGTCTCGGCAATGAACGAGGGGTGGGACAGGGAGACAACGAATGGCTGCCAATGCCCAGAGAATCGCTGCGTACACGGAGAGGCATGTACTCTGGAATATGCTTTGATTATGGGAATTATTGGCCGGTGCTCGGTCAGACAAAGCAGTGCATGCATGTGTGTGTATAGGACGCTGTCATCATGTCCCCGCGAGGGTTCGGGCACGTTTCGACTAACACGGGAATAACATCAAAGGGGGAAGGAGAACGAGGGATAATGACAGTACAAACGCCTTGAGAGACAGGAAAAGAAAAAGAAAGCAGAAATGGCCCATTGCCTCGCCCTAGAGAACCCCTCTTATCCCTTGCAACGGAATAGGCTATTCCTTTTCCAAAGTATTTGCTAGTATCATAGTAGCAGTCTAGTCTACATCAGTGCTCCTGGTCAAAGTCGTAGCTATTCCCAAACCCACGGCTCATATACCTCTCCAGCACCTCCTCCCGCGACACCCAATCGACCGGCACCTCCAGCCCCAGCTCGCCCTCCCGCTCCAGCCTCTCCAGCACCGGCCTCACGTCCTCGCCGAACTCCAGCCTCATCCTATTCCGGTACCACGGCGCAAAGTGGATCATGGCGAGCATGACCCGCACCTCGTCAGACTTGTTCGGCATCCCCGCGTGCCAAAGCCTCAGGTCGCGGATCACCACGGCCCCCTTCTTGATCCGCGGCTGGACGGGGTGGAAGTCGTTCTGCGAGCCGTCGAGCAGGTGCTCCTTGATACGCCCGCTGGCGCGCTCCCCGTGGGCGCCTTCTTGCGCGGAAACGCCCTGGGTATGTGTCCTGAGCCAGAGCTCGGTGGAGCCGTTGTGCTCGTCCATTGCTATCAGAGGGACGTTGACGACGAGAGCAAAGGGGTGCGAGGGGAAGGCGAAGTCTGCATCCGAGTGCACGGGCTGGCGCTGGGGGGAGGCGCCGGGGAGGGGCGGCATCGCGGCGTTGGCGGAGCAAAAGGTCCACTTTGGGCGGGGGCCAAGGACGGTGGATGTTATCTGGCTTGCGATGGGGTCTCGAACGGGTCAGCAGTCCTTGCTTCATCGGTGGCTTCCACGAGACTCCAGTGTGCTTACTCGTGAAGATGGAGGGGGAGAAGAACTCGGAAACGGGCGGCGCGTCGAGCTGCAGGTTCCCCTGGTTATAGTTGAAGGGCCCGTCCTCGCCCCGGGCCTGCAGCGCCCGCGCGTCGGAGACCATGCGGGCGTTGAGGGCGTCGAGGTCCGCATGGGGGGCTACGCCGTTTACAACGACGAGGCCGTCGTTGTGGATCCCCCGTACCGCCCTTTCGAGGTTGCGAGAGCCGAGGCGCTTGGTCGATATCTCTTGGGGGGAGGGCGTTATCACGGTGGGGAGGCGGGCTGCTTGGGTCGCGTACGACCTGCTGAGGGCAAGGGCCCCGGGGACGCAGCGCGTTGCTTTGGAGACGGTGTACATCTCTGACTGACTCTTCGGATCTGGGGGCGACTTGCTGGGACGGTCATGGAGACAGAAGTCGCCGTCGGTGGTGGCTTCTTATACTACTTCGTCGTCCGCCTCACTCCTGAAGAATCCCGAGCGTCGGGTTTCGATAACACTGCCGGCTCGCCGTCGTGCTTGCCCCACTTCCCCCGCCCACGCGAAAGCCGAGCGCCGGGTTTCCTTGCCTCAAGCGTACTAGGCGCGCCATCCGCCAGTTAGCCCGCATGTTCAGGGGTCGGCTCAAGACCCCACTGGTTGGAAAGGGGCCTGGGAGACTTCTCATGAATGACCGCGGTTGGCTAGTGTAGATGCAGTCCTGCGTCTACGGTGCCGTGGCATGTTTTCCTTCACGGTACGGACGCCGCCCAGCTCGCCCTTAGGCCGTCTATCAACCTCGCCACGGGCCACCCGATGACCCTCTTGCACCCCGTCAAGTTACCAATCACTCCCTGCCGGACGGACTCGTTTCGTACATGCTTGGCACCTTTTGAGCTGTCAGCTCCTGGGTCATCCTAGTCCCCGGTCAAGGGCCGTCCATGGAATTCTGATCAAACTCACTGTAAGCTATCGGCCCAAATGCATTCACGAGAACCGATGGGATTCGCGCTGTGAAGGCGACGGCGCATATCTCTGTGGCGTACGCCTCTAGCATGTCTTCCCTGCTCTTACTCCGAGTTGCCCCTGCTTCGTGGGCCGGTGGGAGAGCAGAAAGTCGCGCCGGCGAGGCGAAGACGGCGAGGATGTGGCATGCTACGAGGAAGTAGTGCATCGCAGAGGCTCCGCTCGTCAGCTGGGGTCTCGGGAAGCCTGGTCTAGGACTTACCGTGGGAGTCCTCGATGAACCACACGCTCGGCAGCTCGCCCTCGGCGCCCGCAATCCTCGCGCAGGGCCTCTCGACGGCCGGCAACTCTTCGTACCACGCTTTAGTCGCGAGCATCAGAGCATCCCACTCGTCATGCGCCATCCCCCCCGCGAACGCAGCGTTGATTATACGGCCGAGTATCAACGATATCCCGTGCAGTCTCCCCGAGCCTTCCGCCGTCACGCCGCTCAGGTCCATCTTTAGTGGGTAGCCCGTGAACAAACTAAACGTGATGTCCTCGCGGAGGTAGTTCCAGAAGCCGGCGGTGAGGAGCGGGCCCGAGGGGTCGTTGTGCAGGCCGCGGCGGGAGGCGAGGGAGTAGGCCCCTTGGAGGTGCCGGTTTGGGTCGTCGTCCTCTACGGCCGTCAGCCCCAACACTTGCCGCTACCCTTCTTGCTGATCTCCTTGGCATCCAGTGTCTGGTGCTGAGGAGGTCAAAGAGGCTTACCGTCCAGGATTTCGTATGACCGCAGGAGGCAGACCGTCGCCAGCGCAACTCCGTTCTCCAATAGCCCGCTTGTCTCGTCCAGCCGAATCAGTCGTCCCACGCTCTCTGCGTGGTACGCCCTCGCGGTAGCCAGCGCAGGCTTCCCCGCCGTCGTCTTGCCGTGGTGCATCCCCGCGACTGCAATCACACCACTGAACAAGAGGGGCTCGTCGAGCGCGAGCCGCGGAACGGAGGTAGCGAAGTGCCGCTCGGGATCGCCGAGGTCATACCAGGACGCTATCGTGGAGACGTAGCGGTGGAAAAGGGGGGCGACGCCCGGCTGGAGGAGGGCCTCGCGGGGGGTAGCGGGGATGAAGGGCCCGGGAGGGCCGGGAGGGCCGAATAACGGGGCGGGATGGATGGCGAGGGCTTGGGGGTTTGCGCGGGTGCAGAAGGTGCCGTTCCGGGCGCAGCGGCCGCAGACGGGGCGGACCTCGTCGCCTGTGGGTGGGTGTGTTGGTCAAGCGGTAGAGCGGATGGGAGACGGAGCGGGCTGGCCCTACACTTTACCTTGCGCCGGCGACACTCGTCGCTGGTGCCGTTAGCCGGGGCTGTTCCTCCGCTTCAGGCGGGCGTCTTGACCTCACCAGACTTTGGCTTGCAGTCAGTACGATGCGCCGTCCCGCTTGTCGCGCAGAGCGTAGGAAGCTCACCTTCTTTCTTGTATACTCGCGGCATGTCCCCTGGGCTGGGCGCTCTGCCCCCTACGCTGCCAGATCGACTCGAGAGGGCCGTGACGTCTGTCCCAAGGCAGGGCGGATGGGACGCGCGACGAATTAGCGTGGAGCCGTGCTGAGGCCACCGAGGTGTATTACTCACTGTACGCAATGTCCGCAAATCTGATTTCGCAGGCTTTCCGTGTGGGTCTAACTCACCTCACACGGTGAGCCAAGCATAGTATCCAAGGCTTAGCGGCACTCGGCCGAGCTCGCCCTCCTAGATACCAGCACCTTCGGGATGTCTTTGAACCACACGATGAGTGGCGCCGCGAAGGCGGTTGGTGCAGTTGGAGGATATAATGCGTTGCCCATCACGAGGTATCTTGGGAAGCTTGACATGCCGCTTGGGCAGGGGACAGAAGCCGGCGCAGCCCTTGTGCTTAGGACCGCAGTTGTCTTGATCCAGTATTGAGGGTTTTTAGGTCCCCAAAATGGGGGCTGCTGGCTTCTGCGCGAGCGTTGACTTCAGTGCCATGTTCTCGGCCGGCAAGGAACGGCTTTCGTGCCCGTCGTTCGCTCTTACGCGACTCATCCACGGCCTATATTTCGCCTCGCGCCGGAGCTTCTCATCAGCACTAGAACGTCCGTGACCTCGACAAGGCCCACAAACGCGCACCGCATTGAAAGCCAAGGGGCTACATGCGCCATGCGCCATGCGCCCTCGGCTGCACCCCTGTTCCCTGGCAATCCTTTGCGACGGCGCATCTACCGAGCTAAACCAGGTCAGGGCCTGGATGCTCCCTGCTAACATGATTTTCGCGTAACACCGCAGACGGGGGGATCCCCGAGTCGGAGCCTTCGTGCCGAAACCACGCGGCGGCATGGGTCCCCGAACGGACCTAGTTCCGAGTCCAGCCTCCGAAGCCGCAGGAACCCGAGACTCTACACCCGGATGCTGCGGCTTCCGGAGCATAAACGGTTTTCGCGCCCGAGTCTATGGTATTCCAATCAGTAGGGTTCGTCTGGATGGTTGTTTCCTTCTTGTACTCCACCCTAGCCATGCCGCCTTCCACTTCTTCCGCCCTCGCCCTGACTGCTGTACTCGCCGTTGGGGCGCCCGCCAGCCGACTTCGTTCCCTCTGCCGCACACGAGCGGAAGCAACCTGTCTGCGACGTTCGCGGCGAGACGCCCACCACCGCTGCCCCAGGCACGGACGTCCGGGCACCCATGACTCCCGAGGACAGCCTCGCTGTCGGGAACCTCTTCCGCTCCGACGTAGCCCTCGGCCTCGCGGGTCCCGCAAGGGCGGCACCGACGGACAACACCACGCCTTTTGTATCGACACACTGCACACTAACGAGTCCGACGTGGTACCCTACCTTGAAGACGCGCGGATGGGCCCGCCGCCAGAGAATGCACGCGTCGTCGTCTTTCGCGGAGCCATTGAGGGGCCGGACTCGCAGAATACATGGGGGGCCCATACGGGAGCACATTTTTTTTTCTTTTTTGCCGATAACGTACTTCTCGGGGAATGGGAGTGTTACAGAGACAAGGGCCATCTGCATCTTTGAGTCGGACCTCGGGTTCCCGCTCGCGAGGCACAGGGCTGGGGCGGTCGAATGAATGCGTGTGGGTTCGGCAACCTGGGGAGCATAAAGGGCGCTGCGCCGAGAGTTCGCTCCGTCGCGACGATTGGAAAGCTACGACTACATCTTCGACTATCGATCCCACCTCGAGGGTTCCGCAGAGGTGAGCGTCCGCGCGTCGGGGTACCTACAGGCGTCGTTCTACTACCCGGACCAAGGGGCGTGGGGCCCGCGGGTGAGGCCTCCGACGCAGGGGCCGCAGCACGACCATGTGTTGACGTACAAGGCCGACTTTGACGTTGCCGGCAGGAGGGATAGTCTCGAGGTTTTCGGAGTTAGTGTTGAGGAATAGGACGCAGGAGTGGTTCCCTAAGCTGGGGAGCTTTGGGCAGATGGAAATGGAGGTGGGCATCATGGGGGAGGAGCAGCTTTTCAACTGGGCGACAAACGGGGAGAAGATGCATTGTGTCGTTAATGAGGAAGAGAAGAATAAGCGGGGCGAGAGGAGGGGGTACATAATCATTCCAGGGGGAGTCGAACGTCCACCTCACGCCGAGGAGGTCGCCGTTCTCTGCGAGGCAGAGCGAGTTTGCAAAGTCGCATCTCGCCGTTTCAGTCCAGCACGGTACGGAGCCGTATGCCAACTCGGTCATGAACGTCAATATGCCCGGCTCGCCACAGCAGGAGTTTAGCAACTTCTTCGACGGGGGGTCGGTTAGGGAGGAGGATATTGGTGTGTGGTTTAACCTTGGGATGCACCACTTTACAAGGGCTGATGACGTCCCGGCTACGCTGTTCACCGAGGCGGTTAGTGGTATTGCTTTTGCGCTGCAGGATTTCTTTGATGAGGGGGCTGTGGGAGGTCTGAAGAATCGGGCATTGTCTGAGGTGAGTGATGGGGGGGTGAGGGGGTCGAGGATTATGGGGTTAAGGGGGGGAGAGTGCGTGGTTGAGATGTGGGAATCGGCTGAGGGAATCGAGAGAATTGTGGTGGAGTAGGCGACGTGCTGTTGAACGGATGCTGCGTAGTCGGAGTAGACGAATAGACAATGCTCCTACCGGACAGACCGGTCTTTTGGAAACGACAGGGCGAGAGCGAGACGACGGTGTGCGGCCGAGCAGCTGTAGCCTACGAAAGTGTAGTAGGGACATTGTGTATACCAGCCTTCCACCTCACGCTAAGCTTGTTCAAGAGCGGGATCTTCGGCGCTACAAGGTCCGAGAAGTAATCAGGCCACCCGAGCCCTTCCGAACCGCTCTTCGCGTTGTCCCGCTGGCGTTCGGGGTTGATTAGCTTGGCGGTCTTTGTGGCTACCTGGCGCCGTTTCATGTACAGGCAGCCGCGAGACGAGTGTCATAACCCTCGGTCTGCAAGATGTTGTGCGACGCGATTCGAGGTCCGCTCTCGAGATGCTTGCAGGAGCTGAAAAGCTCTCGGTCGAGTGATCCGGGCCACGTCCATGTGTGCTCCCGAGGTATGCGGGAGTCTCATTGCTTGAAAGCCGCCAACCGTCTCATATAGTTATCCGCTTCGTTTTCTTCTCCCTACAGACGTCAATCTGGATTGGCCTCTAGCGGTGGGGGAGCTTTGTGGCACCCTCGGAGACTCGCGCTAGATAGCGCATGGCCATCTTTTTCCCGAGAGTTTCCGGCTCGTGGCTTCCAGAGTCCGTAAGTCTTCGTGGCCCTAGACAAATATACTGCGTAATAAACGCAAGTTCGATCTCCCCGGTCCTGCACTGAGTGACTGTTGACGTCGACGGTGGCTGAGGCCTTGCCTGCGCCCGGAGTGTTTGGCGGCTTTCGTCCTCATTGTTTCGCCCCGGTTGCGAAGTATCGATACAAATAAAGGTAAACTAGTTTTGACCTGGATGTTTGAAACAGCATTATATCTTTTACACTGGGCTGACGACCTCCGCGGATGGAAGACGGTTTGGGGGTCGCTGTCACGAGTCCTGACGCGCGCCTTGAAGCTAGGCAAGTTGACGGCGCGGGGTCACGTGCCTCCCGGCCAGCAGCGGGATGATGACTCAGAGGCCAGAAAAGGTACGACCCCGCCAAAGTTGCCGACCCCGCCACCCCACCAACGCCACACCACCAGGAACCGACAATCTCAGATCTGAATTCGGCCTCCCCAAGCATCACATTCCAAGCACGAGGACAGCAGTTCCCGAAGCACTCACCCCCCCCCGGCCACACCTCTCCTCCCACGAACGACCCTCTCCGACCGCCGCCATGGCCGACCTCGTGGAAGCTACGGCGAAGCTCGTCCTCGACGAGGAGACCAACGAGATGGTCTCCAAGAACGAGCTGAAGAAGCGCCAGCAGAAGCGCGCCAAGAAGCAGGCCCGCGCCGCGAACCCGAAGCCCGCCGCCGAGAAGAAGGAGCCGAAGCCGAGCAAGCCCAAGGAGGTCGAGATAGACCCGCAGGCCATCTTCAAGCAGGGCTTCCTGGCCGACGTGTTCCGCGAGAGGCCCATCAAGCCCGTCGTGACGCGGTTCCCCCCGGAGCCGAATGGGTACTTGCACCTGGGGCATGCGAAGGCCATTGCGATCAACTTTGGCTTTGCGGCGTACCATGGGGGGAAGACTGTGAGCTCTAGCCCCCCCCCCCCCCTTTCGTTGGGTGCTCGTGTGCTTGCAGAGCGTTTACTAACAGCTGTTCCAGTATCTTAGGTATGCTAGCAGCGGTAGCCCCCGAGGTGCTCTAACCTGACACGCGCAGATTCGACGATACGAACCCCGACGCCGAGGAAAAGGTTTACTTTGACGCCATCGAGGAGATTGTCCGCTGGCTCGGTGCGTAGCGTCGGCACCCCCCCCCCCCCAACATCGCCTTCACACATCATCTCTCTCTAACACCCCCCGGCCACAGGCTTCACTCCCTGCGACGTCACCCACTCCAGCGACAACTTCGACAGGCTCTACGAGCTCGCCGAGAAGCTCATCCTCCTCGGCAAGGCCTACGTCTGCCACTGCAACGAGGACGAGATCAAGCTGCAGCGCGGCGGCAAGGAGGGCAAGGAGGGACCCCGCTTCCGATGCGCCCACGCCGAGACGGCGCCTGAGGAGAGCCTGCGGAAGTTCAGGGACATGCGCGACGGGAAGTACGAGCCCAAGGCTGCGTTCCTTCGGATGAAGCAGGATATCGAGAGCGGGAACCCGTGCATGTGGGACGTGGCGGCGTACCGCATCCCGAAGAACAAGACGCCGCATCACAGGGCGCCGGAGTGGAAGATCTTCCCGACGTATGACTTTACGCACTGTCTTTGCGATAGCTTCGAGGGGGTTACGCACAGCATGTGCACGACGGAGTTCATCTTGCAGAGGGAGGCGTACGACTGGCTGATCAAGGAGCTCGGCGTGTACGCGCCCCAGCAGAGGGAGTTTGGTAGGTCCTTTTTGCGGTCTTGCGATGTGCTGTGCTGGGTCAGGGGCTAACGGGGAGCAGGTCGCCTCAACGTCACCGGGACCATCATGAGCAAGAGGAAGCTCAAGACGCTCGTCGACAATGGTGTCGTCCGCGACTGGAACGACCCCCGTCTGTACACCCTCATCGGCATCCGCCGCCGCGGCGTGCCCCCCGGCGCCCTCCTCTCCTTCGTCAACGAGCTCGGCGTCACCACCGCGCGCACAGTCATCCAGGTCAAACGCTTCGAGCAGTCGGTGCGCCGGTACCTCGAGGCGACGGTCCCGCGCGTGATGATGGTGCTGGACCCGCTGCCCATTGAGATTGAGGACGTCCCCGCCGATGCGCCGCTCGAGCTTGACGTTCCGTTCTCGCCCAAGGACCCGAGCCTGGGGAGCCACAAGGTGGCGTTCACGCGGACGGTGTACATTGATCGCTCGGACTTTAGGGAGGAGGACAGCAAGGGGTACTTCCGGCTTGCGCCGGGCAAGTCCGTCGGCCTGCTGCAGGCGCCGCACCCCGTGTTCGCGACGTCGTTTGAGAAGGACGCCGAAGGGCGGGTGACCAAGGTGCTCGCGCGGTTCGACAAGGAGGGCAAGAAGCCGCAGACGTATATCCAGTGGGTGCCCGAGGGGTCGAGGACCGTGGAGGCGCGGGTCTACAACCAACTGTTCAAGTCGGACGACCCCGAGGCGGTCGAGGGCGGGTTCCTCGAGGACGTGAACCCCGAGAGCGAGGTGCTGTACAAGGGGGCCATGGTGGAGACGGGCTTCGAGGAAGTGCGGAGGAGGGCGCCGTGGCCGGCGACCGCTGGGGAGGAGGGCAAGAGCGGGCCTGAGGCGGTGCGGTTCCAGGCTATGCGGGTTGGGTACTTTGTGAGTCTGCCCTTTGGCGGTCGGTGGTTGGGAGACGTGGGGTATCGTGTGTTGGGTGGCGTGCTAACTTGCGACAGGCCATGGACCAGGACAGCACAGAGGACAAGATTGTCCTCAACCGGATCGTATCGCTCAAGGAGGACTCGGGGAAGAACTGAAGGGGGGTGTCTCGGAGGGGATGAGCGGGAGGGTGTCTTTGGAAGATGTGGTTTTGTAGTATGTTTGACGAAAATACATGCAGGTTTCCACTCGAACGTCGCTCCATATGGAGACAATCGGCCATAGCATCGCTGCACGGCGCATGACTGCGGGGACGAGACGGACGCAGGAACATGTCCCCGATTAGTCACAGCGTCGCATTCCGCAACGTCGCATCGCCTTCCGAAAGCAGATCCCCAAGACGCCGCCGAGCCGGCAATTTCGCCCGCAACAGCCTCCCATTGCTGGGATTTGGCCCGGCGCGGGGGGGGGGGGGGGGGGGGGGGGGAGGCGGCAGGGCCGGGGGGGAGAGATCTTTCGGGCCGGCGGGGTGGCATTTATCCATCCACACGCCCCGGTCAATGTGGCCACAACTGGGGGGTCTCTCCACGTCCTGCTTGGTACGCCGGGGTGTCTTCCCCATACGAAGCGTGGTTTGGTGGTGCGGGGGAGGGTACGTTGGCGGGTTCGGTGTCTGGGGTTTCGGGAGGGGGTTCCGCGTGAGGGGAGGGATTGGGGTTGATGATAGCTGGCCTTTTCGGGGCCGGTTTGGTATATTATCCTGTCCGAGGGGGCCATTCTGGTTCTTTCTACTCCGTTTTCTCCATTCTACATCCAGTCGAGCATTGTGAAGCTTCGACTTGACATAGCGTAACTAGTCATTCTCTAGTGAACCTCTCAAGACATAGCACCTCACGACACGGCAAATCATCCGGCCTCCACTTCTGCTCGTACGCTCCTCCTTGCCATACACACACTCACACGACCATGAAGCCAAACGCCCTCCTTATCGCCTCCCTGGCGACGACAACCACGGCGATCGGCATGAAGCCCTCCCCCACCCCCGACAAGCCCGCCACCTTCCGCTGGAAGTACCCCTTCTCCGACGAGGCCATGGCCTCCTGGTCCCCCGCCTGCACCGCCACCAAGGCCTTTGACGCGAGGGAGTATACCCTGCACGACCTGACGGCTCCGTTCCCGAAGGGGCTCGGGGACTGGGAGGAGGGGCTGAGGGAGTTCTTTGGAGGGAGGGAGTACCCCGGGGGGTGGGGCGGCTGGGATAAGCATCTGCACGATCGGAGCATCGTGACGATGGAGTGGGCGGATGTCCCGGCGAGGGTCAAGGCGTGGATTGCGGAGCAGGAGGAGGGGGAGGGGGAGGGGAAGGGGCTGTTTGCCGTCTTTGATAAGAAGAAGGGCGACGAGGGTGCTGAGGGCGCCGAGAGTGGCGGCGGGGAGGCGGCTGCGGATAGCGCCGTGGACAAGACGGGCGATGGGGGCAAGGTTGTGATCTTTGCGCCGGGGGCGCTGTACGAGGTTCTGCCGCTGTGGGTCGCGGACGGGAGTGAGTGCGAGGGTAAGTCTTTGTCTTTGTGTCGCTTCCTCTCTCGCCCTACCATTGTTCACCTCGTTTTTCGTCGTCGTCGTCGCCGTTCTCTCCCGTCTTTCTTTCCCCCCTATCTCCACGGTCCCGGCGACGACGGAGAGGGGAACGGAGCTAACGTGAGTGCTTCTGAAGACGCCCTGCTCGACCTCTCGCGGTACCAGCCCACCCACGCCGACGGGGCGGTCGTGGCGTGGCCCAAGAAGACCAGCCCCAGGAAGAAGGCCATCAGCATCGAGGTGACGGCCAGTCTGCTCGCGCCCAAGGAGGTGGAGGGGTCGCCTGTCGAGGGGGAGGTGGAGGAGTCTGGGGAGCAACCTGCGGACGCCGAGGCCGCGGCGGAGACTGGGAAGGGCAAGGATGAGCTGTGACTGAGGGCATGCATGGGGTGAGGGTGTTGAGAGGGAGGAAGGGTGCCGGAGACACCGAGGCGCTGGGGGGGCGGGAGCCTGTAAGACGCTTTCTTGGTTATTTTTTTGTAATTTTCTCCTCCGTATCTCACATGCAGATAAGCATCATGTACATTTTGCGCCCTTTTTTTTTTTTTTTTTCTATTGTTTTCTGACACCTGCGGTATTGAAGCTTCACGACATCGTCGCGTGACTGCTAGCGACGCGCAAACATGTAAGGCGACGCTAATGCTGACGCCGGAGGCCCGGAAGCGGACAGTGTGAGTGGGGCCGTCGCATTCGGACTCGGACTCGGCGTCCCAGTCATTGCCGCCTTTGCGCCGCCCCCTCGCCCCACCGCCGCGCCTCGGCTAAGCATTCACTGTTGGGAGAGGGCGCTCGCTTGGTGACTTGGATCAGAGGGGAGACGTGGACGTTTGCGTTGGAAAGGCGGCTTTGGGAGTAAGTGGCTTGCACGACGGTGATGGCGAGGATGGCGGTTATACGCGGCGGAAGGATTCCGCTGCCCGACGAGACCGAGATGCAGCGGCGTTTGCGGTGCGTGGAGGGGGGTGAGACTTTTTTTTTTTTTTTTTCCCTTTTTTCCTTCTTTGGCGGAACGCTCTGCCGTGGCTTTGTCGTGGCTCCGACAGGGCCGTAGCGAGTGGTACCTCTTCCGAGCAAGGAGGGCTTCTCTTCCAGATTACTGATCGCGCCGGGTGCGGGTGTCTTGATGACGCGCACCCGCTTTCGCATCCGAGGGCTGGAGAGTTCACTGGGGTACGCTCCTTTGGTTTCCCGCATGGGCTGACTGGAAGTCCAGCGTTTGTACATAAAAGGCGGGGGCCGGCTCGGGGAAGGAGCTCCCTGTCGACGGTTGTTGTGATTCAGCTCCTTCCTGCGTGGCCCCTTTTTTTCTTTTTCTTCTTTTTTTTTTTTTTCCTACGACTTACACCGACGCGGGTCTCCGTGGCGACGACGGGGAACATACGTATCGACTCGGTTCGGCCGCTGATCCAGTTGCTCCAGGTACGGTCCACTCCCCTGGTGCGTGCTGGGTTGCCTGGGCCGTCCGCCCGACTTGCACCAGCGGTCATGCTGGCTGCTGAACCGTTCATTCACTGCTGACCGACTCGTGGGCATCAGGCAGGCCTTGCCTCTGTCGCGGCTATAAAAGCTGGCGTCTGTGCTTCACCTCTGGCTTCCCAGCAGCAACCACACGCTGACGTCTCTCTATCGGAGACCGACACTCGACACCTCCCAAACCTCGTTTCGCTACAACCGTCACATAACCGACACACATCTACACCCGTCGGGGGAGAAACATCGAGGTATACGAGAAGAATGGACCTCAACGGCGAAGGCCTCCTCCGCGTGGCACCCGAGGATGGCGTGGCTGCCGCGGAAAAGACGGTTGAGAACGCCCGACGGGCTGCGTTTGACGAGTGGCCTAACGAGGCCGGGGTGAGTACCTCGCCAATCCTCAGCTTCCATTCACCCGCTCTCGCGACCCTCGGTCCTCACGCCCTGCCCCCTACGCCTCTGAACCTGCACTCGCTAGTCTCTCTTCTCCACCAACCCCAACCCCAACCCCAACCCCCTTCCCTCTTGCATCACCCAAGCCCCGTTGCGTCCATATACGAGGCCAGAGCTAACAAACACCAGTTCTCAAACCTAGACGAAGTCCGCGGTCCCCTCGAGCTCGAAGTCTCGGGGAGCTTCCCCGCCTGGGCCGCGGGGAGCCTGTACCGAACGGGCCCCGGCGTCAGCGAGGTCGAGACCAAGGACGGCACGTTCCGCCTGTCGCATTGGTTCGACGGCCTGGCGCACACGCATCGGTTCGAGATCGTGGCCGGCGCAGCAGAGAGCCCCCGGGCCCGCGTCTTCTACTCCTCCCGCCGGCAGTCGGACCACGTGGCCGACAGCATCCGCGCCAGAGGGTCGCTAAACTTCATCACGTTTGCGCAAAGGGCAGACCCCTGCGTTGGGTTCCTGGGCAAGGTGATGAGCGTGTTCCGGAGGGACGAGGGGCTCGAGAACATTGCCGTCACGGTCCAGCCGGACCTCAATGTCGTCGGGGCCGTGGCGACTCGCGGGGCTGGGACGGCGGGCAAGGGGGAAGAGGGCGCCGGCGGCGACGAGGCCAAGGCCAAGGGCGCGGCGCAGCGCGAGGTTGGGCACCGCGCCCAGGCGAAGAGTGTCTGGCTCGCCACCGACATTGCCACCATGTCCCGCGTCGACCCCTCGACGCTGGAGCCCATTGGTGTCGCGCAGCAGTCGGAGCTCCACCCCGAGCTCAAGGGCCAGATGTCCGCGGCCCACGGGAAGCGGGATCCCGCCACGGGGGACTTCTTCAACTTTAACCTCGAGCTCGGGCCGCGGCCCACGTACCGGGTCTTCCAGCTGGTGCAGGCGACGGGGGAGGTGAGGATCCTGGCGACTTTCCGGGCGCCGGCGTCATATATCCACTCGATATTCCTGACGGAGCGCCACGTCGTCCTGTGCGTGAACTCGCTGAGGCACGCGTACGGCGGCGTCCTGGTCCCCCTTGGGGGGAACATGCTTGACGCGCTGAGGTACGAGGACGCGCCGTGCGCTTGGTACGTCGTTGACCGGAGGGGCGGGAAGGGCGTTGTGGGGGAGTTTAGGACGCCGAGGCGGTTCTTCTTCCACTCTGTCAATGCGTGGGACGAGGAGGCGGGTGTCGTCTGCGAGGTGGTGGACTACGAGAATGCGGATGTCCTGCACTCGTTCTATTACGATGTCATGATGAACCGCGAGGGGCAGGGGGAGAAGTTTTGGAGGGAGAAGGGCGGCAACGTCAGGCTCGCGAGGTACCGGTTCCCCCTGGGCCAGGGCAAGGGGAGGAAGGGGGTCATTGAGCCGTTCATGGCCATCCCGGGGCCGCGATGCGGGGAGCTGCCGACTTACAACACGAGGTTCGCGACGAGGCCGCACAGGTTCGTGTATGGCGTCGCGAGCAGGGGGCTGAGCACCCTGTTCGACTGCATCGTCAAGACGGATACGAGGGACGGGAGCGCGGTGCTGTGGAGGGGCCCGGCGGGACATACGCCCGGGGAGCCCATCTTTGTCGCAAGGCCCGTGGGCGGGCAGAGGGTGGGGGAGAGCGAGGAGGACATGGCGGAGGACGACGGCGTGCTGCTCTCCGTCGTGCTGGACGGGGGCAGCGGGAAGAGCTACCTCCTCTGTCTCGACGCGGGGACGCTCGAGGAGGTGGGGAGGGCCGAGTGCGGGTTTGCGGTTGCGTTTGGGTTCCATGGGCGGCTTGTGAGGGCGTAGTGTGTCCCTTTGGTTGGTCGTTTTGCTTTTTATTTTATTTTATTTTTTTACCTTTCTTGCCGTTTGGTCTTTTTTGTCCCTTGTCCTTTCCTCCTCTTGTAATGTCTGTGCGCTTGGTTTGTCGTGTCTTACTCTCCTCTCTTGGTGGTTTCCAGACGGGCGGTCAGGGGTGGTGTCCAAGCGAGGGAGTAAATTGACGATGGGGAAAAGGGGGGAGGGTCATGGATGGGGACGAGGACGGTGTGCGTTCCTCTTCCTTGCCCATCACTTTGTTTACTCTTGCATCGCTTCACCTGGGACTTCAACTTGGACATGGTCTTGGAAAACGGGGATATTGAAACGTTAGAGGGCGCCCAATACATTGAATTTTACTGTTCAACGAGACTCTACTCGAGGTGGCCTAGGCCAGAACTGAAGACCTGCTCCAGCCAGACGGGATTATATCCCCGCTCACTCGGAGTGAGTGGATCCTTGAAATGAGAAGAGATCCCACCCGCCCTGCCTCCATCTCCCCACTTCGCTTTCTCGCCGCCTTCCAGAGGCCACGCACACTCCTTCCTCCTGGCCTTCGTGGTCGCTCTCGCCATTCCGCCTTCCGCACCGCACGCCGGGAAGTTGGACTGCGCCACCTGCTCCTTGGCGAAGTCCTGCGCCCTTTGGACCTTGCTTGAAGGCGCAGTGGAGGCCCAGGACGTGGCCGCAGCTTCTCATCTTTACACGGGGGGGTTGTAGTGGCACATCCTGGCGGCGGCTGCTGCTGCGGCCGAGGGATGTGCCTTGTAATCCGAAAAGGGGGGGGGGGGCATTGGCTGCCTGGTGTCCTGGGAAAGGTCGGTCGAGATCGGATGCTCCTAGCCGGGTCACCCCAGCTCGAGACGCGAGTGAGGACCTTTGATGATGGCCGAGAAAGAAGAGGCTTGTATCCACAAAGGGGTTGTCTGCGTATCAACGCTGATGTCTAAAGGGGACAAAGGGGGGTGGAAGGGGGTTCGCGGAATTGTTCAAGCCTTCGGACGGGCAATGGTCGACGACTATCGTCTTTGTCGTATCCATGGCCCTGAAAGATGGATCAGCACCATCGTCAAAAGCTTGGCAGGTTTCGTTGGGCGGCCAGGTTCGGATCAGGAAGGCGACACGGGAATCAGGTTGACAAGTCAGTGTCGTCAAGGTGGCCACGGCCATCACCGAGTGGGAACAACCCTAGACTCGGACATGGGAAGCCGAAGTGCTGTCCGGGACGATGCTATGGTGCGGTCCCGGTCCACCCGCGGCCGCCGTTATCCGTCCAACATGGTTAGTTCCCTTGGCCCGAGGACAGCGTCACTCACTCTTACCACGTTCTAGACTGAGCCGTGTGCTCATGGTCCGCCCATTATCCCAGAACACCGAAATGTCCAAAAAATGAA
Organism: Sordariomycetes sp. B11D1; assembly: GCA_025503055.1. Classification (NCBI taxonomy): domain Eukaryota; kingdom Fungi; phylum Ascomycota; class Sordariomycetes; species Sordariomycetes sp. B11D1. The sequence continues at coordinate 71,760 of JAMFQS010000075.1, read as the reverse complement.
ATGTGCACCAAATGAGAGTCATCCATTTTCATGCAAAAGAAAAAAAAAAGACTATAATCTATACACGTCGGGGTCTCCCTCACCCCCTCCCTTCCGTTAAGGCAACATGGCAGTATGAAGGAAAACAAAGAAACGTAGCTCCATTAACGCCCATTTTGCAACCTCTCCATTCCTGTCCCCTCTCCTTCTTTTCTTCGTCCTCGGGATCAAGGGCTAGCGGATGGACGGGTCAAGTATGCTCGACTACTCCTGTCCGCGACTTTTCTCGAGTTGAAAGTGACGCAAGGTCAGAAAAACTCCCCGACTCGGATACTTTAGGAAATGCAAGAAAAAATTTAGCGCTTACGCGCTCTCCGCCGCGACGTCCGAAATCTTCTTGCCCGTGCCACCGAGATCCGTGACCTTGGAGTGGGGGTTCTTGGTGTAGTAGTTGGAGATGGCGGACTGGATCGCGTCCTGGGCAAGCATAGAGCAGTGAACTAAAAAGAGAGAAAAAAAGAGTGTCAGTAACAATTGCTTAGACGATGGGCTGTATGAGAAAGAGGGGACACTCACGCTTAACGGGCGGCAGGCACAACTCCTTGGCGATATCCGTGTTCTTGACGCGGCCAGCCTCGTCCAGCGTCATCCCCTTGACCAGCTCTGTCAGGTAGCTAGAGCTCGCAATCGCGGACCCGCACCCGAACGTCTTGAAGCGAACGTCCGAGATGGTCTGCGACTCGGGGTCCACGCGGATCTGAAGCTTCATCACATCACCGCACGCCGGCGCGCCGACGAGGCCAGTCCCGACGTCCATGTCGGCCTTATTGAAGGAGCCCGTGTTGCGCGGCCGCTCGTAGTGGTCGATGACCTTGTCGTGGTAGAGGCGGACGGGAGCGGCGGGCACGGCGACGCGGGGAACCGCGCGGGGGATGGCGGGGCGAGCGGCGGTGGTGAGGGCGCGAGGCGCCATACGGAGGGTCCGAGAGAGCATTGTTGCGGTGGGTTAGAGGTGACTTGTAGGGTGTGAACTGAAGACCACGGAGCCCGCGGATCTTTTATATTGGCCGTGGATTGACGGCGCGAAGCGAAGGTCGAATTAAAGTCGTTCGCAGAGAATTATCTCGATGAGAAGTTTGCAGTCGAGGTGTTTTGGTGTTGGATGAGATGGTGTTATAGGGTTGTTGTAGACGAAACGTTGCGGAGATGAGGTGCGTTTTTGGGGGAGAAAATTAGTGGCGACGAGATGAGGCCGGGATGGGCGTGCGTTACTAATAAGAGGAGAGACGACGTCGACGATGTCGCTTGGGGTGGGGAAGGTGCATCATAGCTGGGGCCGAGAGGGCCAATCGGAGGGGTTGTAGGATTATGCTTTAGTGGGGGAGAACACACTGTGTGGGCCGTGGGCTCCTAAAGCTGGGGGTAGGCTTTGGCATTTTCCTTAGTGGGTGGTACAAGGATTTGCGAGTCATGAGCATCTTTTGATAGGTACTCGCTGCTAGGTAAGCACATCCGCTCGCCAATGGGGGCCGCTCAAGGAGCACATGGCACAGCCTCCACACTGTAGATGACCAATCCGATATCTCGCCACGTATTTATCAGATTGATAACCCTCGGTCCAACGAGGTCGCAGCTCCGATAAAGGAAGCCGAGAGCGAGAGCGAATAGCGCCGAAGCACGGCGTGCGACTTATTCGGCGACAAAAAAAAACAAGGCGTTGCATTTCTGTGTGACTCGTGATTCCTGATCGATGCCGGTCTTGCGGAAAATTTAGACTACGAATGCTTGTTCCGTTGCGGCGCCGCTAACTCCGCCGAGACGTGAATTTACCTCTTCCTTAGCTGCGATATGTCCGGCTTCCGCCCAGTACGTACCCCCTTTTTTCATTGTTCGGGATGCGCGGAGAGTAATGTGACGGTAATATTACGTATCCGGTCTCGGCTGTGGAGTGGGAATTCAGTGCCGAGGACGGGGTCATGTGATGAAGCGTACGACGTCAGTTGCCTGCCGGGCTGCTGAGTGTTTAAGCCGAGTAGTATCACGTGATAATACAGATGTCTGCAACTGTGGGCGGCTTTCTTGAGCTGCCGGGCTGACTCCCCTCGATACGCGCATGCCACGGCGGGGCCACTTTCGTAATCGCACACTACCCCAAAGGCAGCAAGGACCTCGCGTGCCCCGCAGGAGCTTGGAAGGCACGCCGGTTACCACTGCTCGCTTGAAACAGGCAACATTCAGTCCAAGTCTGGAACACAACTCGGAGGAGATCTCCCAAATTCGAGCGGATTCTACTTTGTTCTTTCCACGAAGGCATCGAGGAAGGGTCAATCGCCTGCTTCTTGCGTTTACAACTAAAGCTTGAACGACCGACGATTACCCTCCAGAGCTCTCGATTGCAAGCACGATGGTGGACGCCATGAAGTGCAAGCACGTGGGCACCGTCAGTATGTTTCCTCGCCATACCCTGAAGCTGCCTCGAGCTTCTCGAGTGCCTTGACTTACGCGCGCAGACCTACGGCCGCCCACTCCCGCCCAGTCCGTCTACCGCGAGGATTGCACCCAGTGCTTCAACTCTATCGTAGGTCCTATCCTCTCACCTCCCTCCCGTCCGCCTGTTAATACTCCCAGGATGACCCCGACGGCCTCGATGTCTGTCTCCAGTGCTTCAACGGCGGCTGTGCCGGCAACTTCCATCACAGCAAGGCCCACTGCCAGACCAAGGGCCACCCCCTCGCCCTCAACATCCGGCGCACCCGCAAGCTGGTGCAGCGCGACGAGCCACCCCCTAAAATGTCTAAGCTAGCCATCGCCGCCGAGACGGAGGAGGACCGCTACGACATCGCCACGGCCGTGCGATGCCTCGAGTGCGAGGTTGAGCTGGACAAGGCGAGCCCCCAGCTGTCGACTGTCGTCGAGGGAATCATGGCTGCCAGCACGTTCTCGCGCAGGGAAGAGATCAAGGCGTGGGAACAGGAGCTGACGTCCTGCGAGCACATACTCATGCTGGAGCAGAAGGAGGCGAGGAATATCGAGAGCGGGGACCTGGGGCACTGTTCCATGTGCGACCTGAGGGAGAACCTCTGGCTGTGTCTTGTTTGCGGGAACCTGGGGTGCGGGAGGAAGCAGATGGGAGGCGTGGAGGGCAACTCGCATGGGCTGGGACATGCCGTCGAGTCGGGGCACGGAGTAGCGGTTAAGCTGGGGTCTATCACGCCCGAGGGCGGAGCCGACGTCTACTGCTACAAGTGCGACGACGAGCGGATCGACGACCAGATCGGAAAGCACCTGGCGCACTGGGGGATCCAGCTTGCAGAGAGGCAAAAGACGGAGATGAGCCTTACGGAGATGCAGATCGAGCAGAACATGAAGTGGGACTTTAGCATGACGAGCGAGGATGGGAGGGAGCTCAAGCCGCTATTTGGGCCTGGGTTGACGGGGCTGAAGAACCTCGGAAATAGCTGCTACCTCGCGAGTATCGTGCAGTGCCTGTTTGACCTGCCGGCTTTCAAGAGCAGGTATTACGACGTGCAGGACCCGCTTCCTGACGTCGTGGACCCGGCACAGGATCTGGAGACACAGTTGAGGAAGATGGGCGACGGTCTTTGGTCGGGGCGGTACTCGGTGCCCGACGAGCAGGCGCCTGGGTCGCCGTCTGAGGGCCAACACGCGCACTACCAGAGAGGTCTTGCGCCCGCCATGTTGAAGCATCTCATTGGGAGGGGTCACGCCGAGTTCTCGACCATGAGGCAGCAGGACGCTTTCGAGTTCCTGCAGCACCTCTTCACGCTCGTCACGCGGGAGAGCCGCGCATCCGGGAGGGAGGACCCCACGAAGGGATTCCGCTTCGCGACGGAGCACCGGCTGCAGTGTGTCGGGTGCAAGCGGGTGAGGTACACCACGACGGAACAGGACAACATCTTTGTCGACGTGCCCAAGGAGAAGGTGGCGGCTGAGCCGGGTCTGACCGAGGGCGGCGACAGCAAACCGGACGCGTACAGGGCTGTTACCCTGGAAGAGTGCCTGGACCGGTTCACGGCGGCGGAGGAGGTGGAGCTCGCGTGTGAGGTGTGCGGGGGGAAGGGCTTCACGAAGCAGACGCTGTTCAAGACTGTGCCGGACGTGTTGGCTGTCAATGCCAACAAGATGGCCGTGGTGAACTGGGTGCCGATCAAGATTGATGTTCCGGTTATCGTGCCGGACGGCGAGTTCTCGCTCGAGAAGTACATGTCGAAGGGCCTGCAGCCGGGGGAGGAGGAGCTCCCCGAGGAGCCAAAGTCGAGCGCGCCGGCGTTTGTGCCGGACGCGGAGGGGATGGCGCAGATGCAGAGCATGGGCTTTGGGAAGGAGGCGTGTGAGAGGGCGCTGCACGCCACGGGGAACAGCGACGTCAATGCCGCGATGGAGTGGCTATTTGGGCACATGGATGACCCGGACCTCAACAAGCCGCTGGACCTAGGAGGAGGAGGCGCAAAGGCGGAGGTTGATGGGGAGAAGGTGGGGATGCTGGTTGCGATGGGCTTCGGGGAGGGGCAGGCTAAGAAGGCGCTGAGGGAGACGGGGGGTGATGCGGAGAGGGCTGTCGAGTGGGTCTTTAGCCACCCTGATGACACGGGGGATGATGAGGGGGGTGAGGGTGCTGGGGAGGACAAGGGGGAGAGGGAGGTTGCGGGGAGGACGGAGCCGGGCGCGTATAAGCTGCAGTCTATCGTCTGCCACAAGGGGACGAGCATCCACGCAGGGTAAGTGCTCCTTCTTTCCAGCCCATTTCCGTCCCCCTTACCTACGCCTACTGTTTCGTTCTCTCCACCCTATTCTTCATCTCCGCCGTGTTCATGTACTGACGAAACTAGGCACTACGTCGCCTTCATCCGCAAGCAGCTCGACGACAGCGAGTCGTGGGTCCTCTTCAACGACGAGAAGGTCGTCGAGGGGGGTGATGTCGAGGAGATGTCCAAGTTTGCGTACGTGTATTTCTTCAAGAGGGTCGGGGCCTGAGGGAGCATTGTGGGAATTTGCTTTGAGAAGGGGGGAGAGAGCAAGGGGAGGGGAACGGGTACATGGATGGCATGCACAGGTGTCTTATGGAGCTATGAGTTATGATTGATTTGTAGGCGGGATGGGTGGAGGTTGGGAGAGCTGTCACGGGTGTCCGTCTGAGCTTTATCATGTTGAAACCAAAAAGAAGATCAGAGGAGAGGAGGGAATAGAGATAGAGGTGGACCTCACTGGTGTCTTCTTTCTTTTTGGAGTCGTAAGAGGGAATTGTGTTGTCGAGGGGGGCTCTAACTGCTCATGCCGGTGCCTGTGCGTCCTCGGCGCGAGAGTTACAGTGGGTAGTGGTGGGCAGGGCGCCCCTGTAGTCTTGCTGGTGAAGGTGACGGTACGTGAGCGTAGTTGGAGACGAGTTTGGTTGGGTTGAGTCCGACATGGGCGCGGAGGCCAGCGTGTTCGACATCGCGGGGCATTTTGGGCCGTAGCTCCCTGTCGATCAGCGGTGGATCTCGCCGTGGTCGGCAGGTAACGACAGCTACACTGTGCACGCAGCCCACTGAGCGCACCTCTGTAGGCTCGAATTCCACCTGCAAAGGGCCTGCTCGCCACCGTACAGTGTCCGTCTATTCGAACTCGTACCTCTCCACGACTTTCCATTCGTGGCTTCAACTCGAGCTCAACCTCATCTCGAGACTCGACCTCCGAGACATCAAGGCCTCCACAGAGGCACCTACTCCCAGTCATCGCACAGCACGCAAACGAACTTCTACTCGCATCACCTCCCAGCGCCCAACATCTCTACGAACCCAGATCATCAGTCGCACCACCGCGTCTCGCCCCCATCGTCAAAGCAGTCCCACGACAACCGGAGATGGCAGGGGGCTCGGCGCTGAGAGGCGCCTCCCTCCTCATCTCACTCGGCCTGGCGTCCAAGCTGCTCACCTTTGCCGCCAACCAGGCGCTGCTGCGGCTTCTCGACGCGCCGCTGCTGGGCTTTGCCGCGAGGCTGGAGGGCTTCTACCTTGCCGTCGTTTTCTTTGCGAGGGAGGCTGTTCGCGTCGCTGTCCAGCGGCAGCCCGGACGGGCGTCTGGAGACGTGTCTACCCGGGGGGGGGAGGGGTCGAAGGACGGGGTGCTGGAGGGCGAGGACGACGAGGAGCTGAAGGAAGACGAGCCCAAGGGCGGCAGGAAGCCAAACGACGAGCAAGTGTCAAAGGATGGCCCAGCCCCGGAATCCAGAGCTCAATCGGCCGAAGAGGGCCAAGCAGTGGTAAACATCTCCTACATCCCCCCCATCGTCGGCGCCCTCGTCTCTCTGCTCGTCGGCTACGCGATGCTCTCCGACTCCCCCGACCACGAAAAGGTCTCCTTCAACGACGCGCTGTTGCTCTACGCCCTCGCCGCCGGGCTGGAGCTCCTTTCCGAGCCGGCGTTTGCGCTCACGCAGCTGAGGCTGAGGCTCGGGACTAGGGCTGGGGCCGAGGCGCTGGGGGGCGCGGCGCGGTGTGCGGCTACGCTGGGGAGTGCGTGGAGGGCGAGTAGGGGCGCGGGGGCGCTGCCTTTTGCGTATGGGCAGGTTGCGTATGGGGGTGTGCTGCTTGCCGTGTATGGGGCTGTCGGGCTCGGCATCGCGAGGGAGGGCGGGTTCTCCGTTTTCCCGAGGCCGATTCGGAACAGTACACGGAACGCACAAGACGAAAAGGAGACGGGGCCCGCCGGGGGACGAGGAGGGGACTACCTCCTCGGCTACCTCCACAAGCCGACCCTCCGTCTCGCATCCAGCATGGCCGCCCAAAACACCATAAAGCACTTCCTAACGCAAGGCGACACCCTCCTCGTCTCCCTCCTCTCGACACCGCACGCGCAAGGCGTCTACGCCCTCGCCTCCAACTACGGCGGCCTCGTCGCCCGGCTCCTCCTCCAGCCCGTCGAGGAGTCCTGCCGGACCTACTTCTCCCGGCTGCTCTCTGACCCGTCGGCCGCCGCTGCGAGGAGGGCTAGTGCGGATCTGGGGAGGATACTGAGGGTCTACCTCGTGGTCGCGGTCCCCGTCGTGGCCATAGCGCCGGTGTTCGCTAAGCCGGCGCTCGGTGTCATCGCGGGACAGAAGTGGGCGGACGAGGCTGGCGGCGCGCTGGCGGCTTACTGCGCGTACATCCCGCTCCTGGCGCTCAACGGCGTGCTGGAGGCCTTCGTCGCGTCGGTGGCGGGGGAGGGCGAGGTGCACAGGCAGAGCGCCGCCATGGCGGGCTTCTCACTCGTGTTTGGGGCCTCGGCGTTTGTCGCGCTGAGGGTGCTGCCTGTTGAGGCCGGGGTCGGGCTCGTGCTGGCCAACGGGGTGAATATGCTGTGCCGGATTGCGTGGTGCGCGTGGTTTGTGGGGGGGTACTTTAAGGGGAAGGGGGTGGGCTTCGACGTCGTGGGGTTGTTGCCAGGGGGGACGACGGTTGGGGTCTGCCTTGTTGGGAGGTATGTTATTGACAAGGGGTCCGAGGTCGTGGGGGTTGAAGGGGGGCTTACGGGGGTTTTGGTTATGGGGGCGATGGCGGTGCCTGTTGCGTGTTTACTGTGAGTTTTACGCCCCTTTCCCGTTCGAGTAGGGTGATGCTAACGAGACAAGGGCCTTTGCCGAACGGCGCTTCTTGATGGAGTGCTACTCCTCCCTCGGATCCAAGTGATGACGCATATTCATACCCTCGCCGTTTTTAACCACGTATATACAATGTAAAGATGAAGCTCCATCGAGCTTGAGTAAGCCACGCCTCCGTCTAAGCTAACACTTCATGCGATTGGACCCTCCCTCTAATCATCGAACACGATCTTGGCGGGGATGTCCTCCGTCTTGACCTCGCGGTAGAAGGCGCCGTACACGGGGTGCACCTTCTTCTTGACCGTCGTGCCGAACTTGAGGAGGTCGTCGGGGACGGGCTGGCCGGCGGACTTGAGGATGTTGATGAGCCTGGGGGTTGACGTGTTAGTATCGTATCAAGATGGAGGGTGTGGTCGGATGGGGGATGAAGACTTACTCTCCCGAGTGGGACTTGTCGTGCTGCGTGAAGAAGGTAATGGCCTCGCCCGTCTTGCCCGCGCGGCCAGTACGACCGATGCGATGGACGTAGTCCTCGATGGTAAGGGGGAACTGTTCCTGTCAGTACCACATCCTCTGCCCCTTATCTAGTTACCCTTTAAGATAAAAGGGGGGGGGGGAACAAGCACTCACAGTGAGGTTTATGACCAGCTTCACCTCGGGGATGTCCAGGCCCCTAGCCGCGACATCCGTCGCAACAAGCACCGAGACCTTGCCGGCCTTGAACGCCTCCAGACTCCGCGTCCGCTGCTCCTGCTTCAGGTCACCGTGGATACCCGCGACCCTGATGCCCTTGCGCGAGAGCGACTCCTCGACTCGCGTCGCCTCCTTCTTGTACAGGCAGAAGACGAGGATCCGATCGTCCTTTTGCGCGCCGCGCTGCCGCGACTGCAGGAGCTTGACGAGGCGGAACTCCTTGTCGCGCGGGTCGACGACCTCGACGGTCTGGGAGATGCGCTTGTTGGCCTGGAGGTCGCCCTCGGGGTTCGCGCCCGAGGACGAGATTGTGATCTTGACGGGGGTGGACATCATGCTCGAGGCGAGGGCCTGCACCGAGGTGGGCCACGTCGCCGTGAACATGAGCGTCTGGCGGTCCGCGCCGGTGGGGCACGCGCGCATGATCTCCTTGATGTCCTCCTCGAAGCCGGTATCCAGCATGCGGTCCGCCTCGTCCAGAACCACGAACCGGGACCGCGAGAGGTCCGCGGCACCCTCGGAGAGGAAGTCCTTTAGACGGCCCGGCGTCGCGACGATGATGTCCGCGCCGCGGCGGAGCGTGTCGCGCTGCTCGTGCTTGGGCGCGCCGCCGTAGATGCAGACGCAGGTCAGGTTCACGATCGAGGTGAGTTTCGTTACCTGCTCGTGGGTCTGCATCGCGAGCTCGCGGGTGGGGCAGACGACTACCGCGCGCGTGCCGCGGGGCTTCTTGCCGGCTAGCGACTCGGCGTGCAGGGCCTCGACGCAGGGGAGCGCAAAGGCCATGGTCTTGCCCGAGCCCGTCTCGGCCACGCCGATGACGTCGCGGCCAGAGAGGGTGAAGGGCCAAGAGGCGGACTGGATGGGCGTCGGGGCGGGGAAGGCGGCGAAGGGCTTCTTGGCGAGGAGAGGCGTCGAGGGGAGGTGGTCGAAGGAGAGGACGGGCCGGAGGGGGGAGTCGGAGGTGGGGTCGGCGATGGCGACGAACTTGCTGGCCAGGAAGTCGTCGATCTCGGACTGCGGGAGGGAGGTGAGGGCGTCGGACTGGGTGTAGGAGCCGGGCGGCGAGGCCTTGGTCTTCTTGGGCTTGGGCGCCGGCGCGTCGTCGTCGCGGGCCTTGCGCTTCCTGTCCTTGGGTTCCGCGGCGGCCGTGGGCGCGGGGGCGTCGGCCATCTCGATGTCCTCGCCCTTGCTCTTCTTGTCCTTCTTGTTCTTCTTGGCCTTCTTGGCCTTCTTGTCCTTCTTCGCCTCGGCCTCGGCCTCGTCTTCCGCGACCACGGGGGTATCGCCGTTCTGCGCCTCCTCGGACGTGCTCTCCTCCGTCGTGGACTCCTCGGGGGTATGGGCGCTCGCCGCCTTGGCCTCCTTCTTGGCCTTCTTCTTCTCCTTCTTCTCCTTCTTGTCCTTCTTGTCCTTCTTGTCCCTTGTCTTCTGCTCCACCTCCTTCTCCACGTCTACCGCGCTGTCATCGACAGCATCAGCGACATCTCCATTCTCCGCCGCCTTGGCCTTCTTCTCCTTCTTGTCCTTTTTCTCCTTCTTGTCCTTCTTGTCCTTCTTAACCTTCTTCACCTTGACGACCTCGACAGGCACGACGACCTCCTCGTCGACAGACATATTTTCGGTATTCGAATCAAGGGTACCGGGGTCTTGGTGTATGTGAGGTGTAATGGAAGATAGCGACCCGGTGTTATAAAACGGGATGGGCAAAAAAAAGGCGGTACTGGACGCTCCCCGTGTTCCTCTTTGCGACCCAGAATTTTTCTTCTTTTCCCCAGGACTTTTTTTCCTGTTGCCGTGGGGCTGGGCTTATCGATAAAGATAACGGTCTGTGCTGAGGGCTCTACCGACATTCTACCGGTGGGGGCTTCGCTTCTTCTTGCAGCTGGCGCCACTGGGCGCGACTCACGCCGTCCCAGCCAGCTGCGCCAGTATGGGTCGATGACTAAGCCTTTCAGCATCGGCGAGTTTCAAGGCCGCTTCGCCGACATCCGGAGGCCGAACGGACGGACGAAACTGGGACTGTCGGCGATTTACCCAAACCTCATCACGATCACGACAACGAAACACCGACCCAGCTCGGTAAGTGACATGTAGGGCTTTTTATTCTTCTCGAATCTAACTGGATAGTGCCGGTTCCTCTGGAATCATAAAACGCGGGAAGCAAGTCTAGCGGGCCTACGGACGGCACCGCCCTTCTCTATACATCGTCCCTCGATACACCTGCCTTCGTCCGTCCGGGCGGACCTGGCTCCTGTTCCTCATCCGTACCGGACTTCTTACAGATCCTACTACGCATCATCCCACTGAACCCAGTCATGCAGTCCCTAGGCGCCAAGCCCCCCGAGGCCGGGGTCCGGAAGCGCAAGGTGCGCAAGGGGACGCACAGCTGCTGGGAGTGTAAGTCGGACCTCCCTCTCTCTCCTCCTACTCTCGCGCTCCCTAGAGCCCCGCTGCCTTCCCTCGCCTCTTATACTTCCCCCAGTCCCGCTTACCCGTCTTACGTCCCTCCACTGACCCCAACTCCAAAGGCCGCCGCCGCAAGACCCGCTGCCACTTCGACTCCCAGTCCGACGCCCTCTGCGCAGGCTGCAAGGCCCGCGGTACAACCTGCACCTCGCAGGAGTTCGAGGACGAGGACGCCCCCGCGAGGGTTCCGCACGACAGGCGGGTCGCTCAGCGGCTCAGCAGGCTCGAGGCGCTGATGGAGACGCTGGTGGAGCAGGTCCGGCCCGCCTCGGAGGGCTCCGGCCCGGGCGCGCGAGTGGGGCCGTGGTCGGGGCCCGCGTCCGTCTCGGCATCCGAGGGCCCGCGGCCCTCCGAGTCGGAGGGGAGCTACACGCCCGCTACGTCGCTGGACGACGGGTGGGACCCGCCGGCGGGGGGCACCCCGTCGACGGGCAAGTTGTGCGCCGTCCGCAATGCGCTTCTCGAGATCTACCCCTCGCAGCACGACGTCGACATCATGCTCTCGGACCCGACGGGGACGAGGATGTCCCAGGCGATAGCCTACACCCACCACGAGATCTCGACAAGCCGCTCAGAAAGCCCCCGCGCGATGTCCCAGCGCCCAGCCCCCGACGCGCACCCCGTCCTCCTAGCCAAGCGCCTCCTCCAATTCTCCCTCTGCCTCCTGCACCTGCCGCGCTCGCCGGGGCCCGTCCTCGACGCCGGCCTTCCCGCGCCGCAGCTAGCCGCGGAGTACGTCTCGGCCGTCGCGCGGCTCGTCTGCGGAGACGACGAGCTCGTCTGCTGCGCCGAGGGCCTCGAGGTCCTCGCGCTACACGCGCTGTGCCAGGCCGGCGCCGGGAACCTGCGCAAGGCGTGGCTCGCGGCGCGGAGGGCCCTCTCCCTGGGCGAGCTGATGGGCGCGTCCCGGCCGGGGAGGCTCGCGGCGCTTCCCTCGTGCGGCTGGTCGGACCCGGCGACGAGGCCGCTGCCCGCCGTGCTGTGGTTCCATATCAACTACCAGGAGCGCCACCTGTCGCTGCTCCTCGGCCTGGCGACGGCGTCGCGGGACGACGGGATAAGGGGCCTGGCCTCCGCGGCGCGGCTCTCGCCCGGGGAGAAGATGGAGGTCGCGCACGGGCTCCTCACGCGGCGCATCATCGAGCGGAATCTGTCCGCCGAGGAGGGGTACGAGGCGACGCTGTCCGTCGATCTCGAGCTGCGGCGCGCGGCGGCCGAGATGCCCTCCGGCTGGTGGACAGCGCCCCTCGAGGAGGGCGGGACGGGGGAGGGCCCGGTGGGCGACGGCGGCGCGCTAAAGGTGCAGACGAGGCACTACGGCCTCTTGATAATGCTGCACCTGCCGTACGTCCTTCGCGGGGCCGCGGACCCGAGGTTCTCGCATAGCAGGGCCTCGTGCCTCGCCGCCAGCCGGGAGGTGCTGAAGCGGTACGCGCGCTTCAGGGCGCTGAATAGTCGGTCCGTCGCCTGCCGGCACATGGACTACTACTCCCTCGTGGCGAGCATGACGCTCATCCTCGGGTACCTGGGCGCCGAGGCGGCCTCCCCCGGCGGGAGGGAGAGGCGGATAGAGGACCGGCGGCTTGTGGATGGCGTTCGGGCCATGATGGCCGCGCAGGCGGTCGAGGCGGGGGACGGGGTGACGAGGGAGGCGGCCGAGGTCGTCGGGGGCTTGATGCCCATCATCGACCGTGGGGTCAGCAGCTGCGCGGAGGCTAGGGACGCCGTGAGGAAGGGGCTGAGGCTGAGGATCCCGTACCTTGGGACCGTGAGTATCGGGGAGAGCATCGGCAAGGGCGTTGCGGATGAGATGGTGGGCGACGGGGGGTCTGCGGGGCGGGAGGGGACTTGCGCGGGGGCGGTTGGCGAGTGGCAGGGGCCCGGGGACGTCTCGGGGACGTACTACGAGGATCCGGCGCTGTGCCTCTCCCTCGACACGGGCCTCGTGGACCCGGACGTGTTGGCCGAGGGGCAAGGCATGGGGGCTGGCCTTGGGATCCCGCTCGACGACCAGGGGCTGCTGGGTATGCCGGGGCAGGGCGTCATGCAGCCGGGGTTGACGGCTGACAGCGAGGACTGGTCGTTCCAGGGCGTCGACACTGCGTATTGGTCTCTCCTGAACGGGGCGTTCCTGTAGGCGTGGTGGGAGTTGCGCGGGAGTCTGAAGTTGCCGATATCAAATGTACATGTATTCGTTCCCTGCTCTCGTACAACCGTGTCTCCTTCATGGTATCAAACAAACGCTCCCGTCCCCGCCCGGCTTTCCCGTCGGCAGACCTCTCACCCGCGCTCAGTCCGCCAACCGATAGCTAACAAGCGTCTCAACCCGGTGCGAGTTGGTGCTGAACCCCCTCAGCTGCACCCTCTCCCCGCCCTCAATCTCCTTTGCGTCGCTGTCCCCCCACTCCACCGGCACCTCCGAGTCCGCGTCGGCGTAGACCAGCACGTTGAAGGTGCAGTTGCCCGAGAGCTGCGGGAGGAAGGTCACCGAGGCCGTGATCTGGCGGAAGATGGAGGCGATCTCGGACTGGATCTCCTTCTCCGACTTTTCGGGCTCAGCGGCCGGTGCCGAGGGGTCTGTGCTGTTCTCGTCGGCTGCTGCTGGGGCCGCTGGGGTGCTGCGGGAGGAGGGCTTGGAGATTTGGACCTGGTGGCGTGTCAGGCATGTAGGTCTCGGGGGGAGGGAAGATGGGAGGGAGGCGATGGGAACGTACGTCAAACTGCCACCGCTCAACGTGCTCCCCGGTGTCCTTGTCCGTGATTACAATCACGAGACGCGAGATCTTGCCGCCGACCATCCACTTGTCCAGCTGCCCCATGATGCGCTTAATGTATGCCTTGACCTGGTCGTCGGCGGAGACTGTGCGCTGTCAGCCTGGGTTCCTCGCTCCTTTCCCCGTGTCCTATTCCGTCCGTGCAATCCTCGCGACGTGGCCGGGGGATCTGAAGCCTCGGGGGAAAGGGCGTCTCAGCTCCGAGGAGCTTGAGGTTTGGGGCTGGAGAAGCGAGGGTCGTGTTGGCGGAGAGAGGAGAGGGAGGCGAACCTAGCATATTAAGCCCGTACTTCTTCACCCTACAGATTGTCAGCTGGCGGCCGTTGGGAGAGAAGACGACGGGGGTGCTCACGCAGTGAAGTCCTCGGCGGGATAGACGCCCCTCTGGAACCTACTCCCGTCAGCTCAGCCCCGGCAACCCCAAGCTCCAATCATCCAATCTCCAGCCTGTCCTCCTCCGCCCCGCCACGGTTGGGGGACCCACAGAATCGAGTGTATCGAGTATTGGAACTGCACCACGTCAGCAAGCCTGTCCTCTTCCCATCCGATTCCCCATCCACCCGCCGGAAAGCGGACCGCGCACTCACAAACTCCGCAACAAGCCGCGCGCTCCCCTTCAGCGAGAGCTTGTGAGTCTTCGCCTTGTCGTCCCTCTCCCCGCTCTTCTCCTTGCGCTCCCTCCTCTCCTTGCGCTCCTTCGCCTCCTTGGGGTCCCGCTCCTTCCTCTCCCTCCTCTTCTCGGTCTCGGCCGGCGGCATTCTTGGCTTCTACTCCCGCGGGCTCTCTATGGCTCTCCCGTAGGTGTTTTTTTCTCTCGTCGCCGTTACTCGCGATCGGCGGCTGCTTCGCGTGCGCGGTTCGCAAGTTGTGGTTCGTGGGAAACAAACAAACGGTCGGGCGCGCGGGCGTTCCGGGTGCGTGAAGTGGGAAAGTCGGGAAGTTCCCATTTGTTTACTCCCGTTGCGGGGCACATTTCCTTCGTTTCCAGGGCCGTGCCAACGCGCCGTTGCGGCCTGGCGCGCGTCTTTATAAACACTGTGTCAAAGCGTCCTCAATAGGAGAGGTAACACAGTGTCAATGCGTACGAGTGCTGTATCAATGCTCGCCCTGTTCGTACCTCTGCGCCGTCTCGTTGGCTTCGCCGGGCTGAGTCTCCTGCCCAGGTACCGGCAGCTATGCGCCAGCAGAGGATCCGGAGAACCCGGGAGAGAGAGAGCTCAGGGGCCACCAGCCTGAAGCAAGGAACAAACCCACCCGCCGACTCCAACGCCACTCGGCTCGACTCTTCGCCGCCCCCGCCTCGCTCACACCCGAGCATAAAGCTCAAGCGAGCGCTTACGAGTCTGGGAACCTCTCAATTTTCAACATTTCACCAAGTTTATTACCCAGCACCGCGGGGACCCGTCCCGTTTGGGGGGTTTGCCGGGACCCTAATGCACAAGAAGAAATAAAACGACAAGACGTCACCGTCACGGAAGGGGCACCGCGTCCTGTGAGCCCGTCCAAGAACCCTCTCGAAGCAATGCAAGGCTTTCAAAGCCGTCCAAGACCCTCAAGACTGTCCCAAGACATTCAAAAGCCCGACCACCCCATTGGCCTTCGGAACCATCCAAGACCAACAAGGCTGTCCGGGGCCCTAGGCCCCGATGTCAAAAACCCGCCCTTGCCAAAAGTCCGGGTATCTCTTTTTGTTTTTCCCCCATGCCATGTAAATACTCCCGAAAGACCCATACTCCAAACGGAAAAGATGCGCCCCGGTAATTGCTTTCCCCCCTGGGTTTCCTGTTTTCTTCCAGGCGGCAAGACACATGCGACACACAGGCACGGTAGGCACGCAACACAACACAGCACAGCACTAACCAAACGCTAACACGCACAGCACAAGGGAAATGCACGGCGCCGTCCCTTCAGCGACCCAGCGCTTAGAAGGCGGCCTGCCCCTCGTTCGTGGGCGGGCCCTCGTAATTCCTGTACCCCCAGATGATGTACCACACCGCCGAGATGCCCATGGCGGCGACGAAGACGGCAGGGGCGTAGTTGATCGTCGTGGCGTCGACGGGGATCGTGGTGGGCATGCAGAATAGGGGCATCGCGAAGGCGGACCAGGCTGTCGTTTGTTAGCTTCCGACTCACGCAGGGGATGGTACCGTCCATATGAACGGGCACCAAGGAGACTCACCCAGCGCAACAATGTTCGCCGGCAGCCCGAACTTGCCAAGGTTGAACTTGGCCGTCGACACATCCTTGCGGCCGCTCGCGACGCTAATGGCAATGGGCGTGGCGTACGACGCCGTGAGACAGATGACACCCACGCCCGAGAAGGCGTTGAACGCCTCAGCGGAGCCGAAGTAGATGAGCCCCAGCAGGATCTGGATAGTCATGCTTAGAATCATGGCGTTGAGCGGGATTTCGAGCTTGGTGTTCACGATCCGCCACCACTTGGCACCGGGGATGGCGCCGTCGCGGGCAAAGGCCCAGGTGCACCGCGACGCGGCCGTCGTGCAGCCGATGCCGCACATGAGCGCGAGCACCATCAGCGGCATCAGGAGCGCGATGGCGCCCTGCGGGCCCCCGACGGCCTCCTTGATAATGGTAGGTACCGGCTGGCCGTTGTTCAGCGCGTTCAGCATCTTGATGTCGGGCAGCACGAACACCAGCGGGACAAGAAAGATGAGACCCGCGAAGAGGTTGAGGATCACGGTGCCGACCATGGCCTTGGGGACCTGGGTCGCGGGTTTGTGTACCTCCTCGCACATGGAGATAATCATGCCCGTCGACGACGTCGCGTACCCACCGTGGAGAAGCCCCACGCAGAAGGACCAGCCGTCGGGCCAGCCAGACTCGGTTTCGAAGTGCCCGAAAACGTACTCGCCCGAGTGGCGGCCGCCCTTGGCGAGCACGAGGACGGCGACGACGATGGCGATGACGCCGGCAAAGGTCCAGAAGATGGCGGCGGTCTAGCTGCGTCAGCACACGGGAGTCCGGCGGGCGTGAGACACGGAACACCTACATCAAGAACGGGCAGCCACTTGTTGCCAAATGCGGACACGGCGTTGGCGAGGAGGGTGACGCCGAGGAAGATGAGGAACACCTGATAAGGCTCGGCGGGGAGGATGGGGCTGCCGTCTTCCTTCTCGAAGACATTTACGCAGGCCACGAAGAAGGTCGTCGAGCCAAAGTTGACAGCGAGGGTGATGGTGATGTTGCCCACGACGTAGAGCCAGCCGCAGATCCAGCTCGCGAGCCGACGCCACGAAGCGGGAGCCAGCATAAAGGCCTGATAGTAAACGCCTGTTCCGGTCAGCTCATCACATGTCGCCCACATTCACCTCGAGTGCGCCGGCACACGCAGGAAAGCTTACCTCCAGCAGTGGGATAAACACTCGTGATCTCGCCCAGCGAGGCCGCAACGCAGATGATAATCAGCGACACGAGAACCCAGCCCCAGATGATGTTGACAGGCCCGCCGCCAACAAGTGGGTAAGTGAGTGTCGTCGCGAGGCCGTACGGGATCGACGCGAGCACAAAAGACATGAAGGCGACTTGTAGCGTAGACCGATTCCGCGCGAGCTCGGGCTTGTAGCCAAGGTCTTCGAGCGTCTGGTCTGCCTGGTCGGTCGACGAGCCGGAGCTGGTGCCGGGCCCGCGGTGGCGGAGCGATTCGTCGTCTATGAAGACGGGAGAACTGGAAGGTTTGGGGTCTGACATTGTGGCGGTCTGTTGTGTGTAGACGGGAAGCGTGGGGAAGTCTGGGGGTGTGGCGGAGGCCGGCGCCGGGTATGCGGCCAGGAAAGACGGCTGGTAGCGCGGTGGAGCGGGAGAAAAGGCCAAGAGGGGCAAAGACGGATCGAGAGAGAGGTGAGGGACGGATTGAGAGAGAGGTGAAGGAAAGGGAAGGAAGGTGAGGAGGTGCGACGAGGTGAAGGACAGGGTGAGAAGAAGGTGAGAGCGCCGCTCCAAACGGAACGGCAACGGGGCCGAGTGACCCACGTCTACGGGACCCAAGCACCTCCGATGAAGCTTCCTCTCCACGGGCGGGGCGCCGCCAAGCCAAGCCCACTCTCCGCTCCGGCCTTTCCCACTTCCTGTCCCCCCTGTCACAAGCGGGCACGACAGATCCCTGGACACCCCCCTGCCCTCGGAGGGTCGAGAAGCAGTGGGGAGGCCCCCCACCCCCGTGGAGCCCGCGGGTCTCGACGACCCGTTTTCCCCTTGGGCGCGCGGACAACCTACCAGAGGGGAAGAAACGTGGGCTGTGGGGGAGGACAACCTCGCCCAGCGCTAGGCGCGGTACCAAGCTTCCTAAAGGAGCATGGTCGGCGACTCTCAACGCCCCACGCCCCGTCGGCGATGCCACCTCAGTCGCTGCAGGGACGTTCAAGGAAAATTGCTGACGGCCTCCGTCACCCGATGACGACGAGGCTCAGCCCTAGCCACCAATGCGATGGGATGGGTGTGGTGCCATGATTGATGAAGTGTGGTGGTACAGGCGGCGTGCCCGATTGGAGCCTAGGATTGAAGCATCGAAACGGGCATGTGATCGGGGGGCAGGAACGTGTGCTGGCCTGGGAAGGCAAGAGCGTGAGGGGTGTTCTTGGCAAGATCATCCAACGCGCTTTGGGACGAGTGACGTAACCGCCAAGACGCCGCAGGGCACGAAACACCCCAAGACGACCGGACCCCGTCAGATGCCCTCGCCCGGTGGGGGATCTACGGGAAGCCGAGGCGACCGAGAGAGGAGGCAATTTACACGTACACGTACTTGTATGCCTGCCCTACGAAGGGCCCAAAAAAAAAAAAAAAAAAAAAAAAAGGACCGTTCGGATGATGCGATGGGCTGTGGGACCCAACCAAGTGTGGACTCGACGAGACAACGTGAAAATTGTTAGCAGGCGAAGAAAGGGCGCCGTCATTCGTTAGCAGCTGGCCCAGCGCGGCGGGCGTCCCGCTACATTCCCTACTTGTACCTGCTCGCATGAGGGGTGCCGCTGTTACACTGTGACCTCTGCCGCTCGCCCATGGGAGGGAAGAAAGAAGATGGATTTCCTTTGGTATCTCGGCACGCAAATCTCTCCCAGAGGGACATCATGCTAGTTTCGATTTTAATTCCACCCTGATATCTCTCCCTCCCCCCCCCACCCACCCCGGCCCCAACAGCGCATGGGTCTGTAGCGGATACTTTCCTTCTTCCGCAGCTCCGGGTGAAAACGGAGGTACCCTCGTACTTTCGCTCCCACAAGCTTAAAACTTTTCCTCCCGCGCATTCCTCGGTTGGCTCTCCCGCTGGCCTCCAACAGCCTATAGGGGCCGTCGAAGCAGGAAAATAAAGATATAAAAAAAAATGAAAACAAAAAAAAAAAAAAGTGAACAGATGAATGGATAAATAAAGATGAAAAAATAAAAAATAAAGATAAGAATAAAACACAGCCCAGCGCCGACGTCATGGCGCCAAGGCTAGTTTCCTCTTCTGGAGGCCATGATTGGTGAAGATGGAAAGGTGCGGGCTTGCAAGAGAGGAGAGGTGAGAAGAGTTGGGATTCCCGCCCTGCCGCTGTCGGTGGTCGGTGCTAGTGCGGTTTGCCTCGCTGCATGCGCGTCATCCCTGCCAAGAGCCTGCTGTCATGCAGTTAATCCCTGGACAGAATGCATGCACACGACGGTGTTTTTCGGACATGCTTACCCCTCGGTGATTGCTCTTCCAAGGCTGGCTAGGTTTATCGGGTCTTGACGACGTACGGGGTAATCCGGCGTCGATCCCTTATCGCACTGGCATTGCCAGGTCACTCGAGTACTCGCGCCCGCAGCGAGCCTGGAATCCAAGGGCTCGCTCGTCCCCCTGCACCGCCTTAATCTCCTTCCTAAAGGCGCAGGGAGCCGAAAAGCGGGGCCTTGCGCCGCCCCGAGTGGGGCCGGCGAACGGCCGGCGGGCCTCTTAGAGCCCGTCGATTCCCTCGAAATTACTGCAGAAGTTCCCTGCCTCGCATGGGGGAGCGGGAAATAAAAGGTGAGGCCGAAACTGGAAATCCTTCACATGCTGACCCGCAGGGGGGGGGGGGGGGGCAAGGGAAGATGTGGGCCGAGGAGGGCAACCAGGGGGTGCCAACTGTGGACTTTTGGGGGCTTGCCGGGCGTTGGGTTAGCCTGGACTGCGGACTGGGAATGAGTGGGATGTGGGATTGATTGTAAGTGTGGGTGGGTTTGTGGGAATGGTATGGTTCGCAGGGCAGATGCCGGGTACGAAGCGGGAGTGGGCTCTTGGGCCCTTTTTGATCCTCCCCACCCTTTTTTTTTTTCTTTTCATTTTTTCCCTTCTTTGCCTTTTTCATCCCACCTCAATCCGGTGTTCGTCGCATGGAAGGCTAAGAAGGCGGGTTCGCCGCGGGGTGGGCGATGCAGGGTCTTTAGAAATGGGAATTACAGTCGAAAACCGCAGCCAATCGAACCGTCCTAACCGCCCAAAACACGCGCTTGTGCCAGGTGGTGCAAAGGGCCAAGGAGCGGACGGTCGTGGCGGGCCCTGCGGCATGGTCCGGTTCGTTGTAACTGCAACGTGGCCGTGTAACCCGCGCGCAGGCCGAGGCATCGGAGTTTGTGCTTCTGCTCGGTGAGGGCGGTCTCATCGTGGAAGAAGCGGGCGGTGGTGCCAAGCCTTGTCCCTTCACCGACCCTCCAACCGGCCACATCCCGGCGAGGGCAAGCCATAGCAGCGCCTTGCCATTCGACTCGGCCCTTGGCCCGTCCGCCAGTGGCAAGAAGCCAGTCGCTTGGCTGCTTGCCGCCCCCCCTCTCTCTGAGTAAAGCGGATTGCTCGATAAGAGATGCGGTGATGTCGAGTCAAGCCGCCCCCTATCGTTCTGTCCGCGGGTCCATCACCCGACCACATCTGGCGGGAGCCGAACTATAACCGCGCCGTCCCAACTACGCGTCTTGGGTCCCCAACACTCTGCAACAACCGTGCACAGCTGTGGAAACACCTCCGTCATGGCCCAACCTACCCAATGCGGCACAATTCCCCGCCGAGAAGCGGACAACCGGACAAGTGCGTGGCCCCGAACCTCTAGCCTCTGAGATTATGCATTAAAAGCCCGCCAAGATAAAAACTCAATCTCATCCGAGTCCTCCGCTGGCCTCCGACGCCATCCCGAGCCCGGGGGCTGTCTAGACCATCTGAGATGCCCAAACAAACCCCCTGGGGCGACGCCGTTTCCCCCCGTCCCATGCCCATTTGCTGAAACTCCATACTATTCCCACTTTAGATTAACGCATTGGAACCCCCCGCCAGAACCCCATCAAATCTCCATCGAACCCCCCTCAAAAACCCCAGGGAAACACAAAGCCAAAATTGTTGACCGCGCTAAAAGATGATAAAAAGATGATAAAAAAGGATTCATGGCTGGGGGGTGGGGGGGTGGGTGCTGTGAGTCGAAAGAAAGCACACACGACAGTCCTTCAGTAGAGCACCTTCTCCTCCCACCAAGGCGCAACTTCGACATCAATCCTAACCCCCCCATCGCCCTCCAACCAAGCCCCCTCGTCCGTAATCCCAATCGCCTCCTTGGAGTGCCGCACCTCTTGCGCACTAACCCCCGCCTCATCCCTCGGCACCCAGAGCGTCTCCATCTGCGTCGTCATCACCGGCGGCCAGTAAGCCCGGCGCGCGTAGTCCGCCGGATACGACTCGGTCGGATCCGGCGCGTCCGAGGGCAGCAGCTTTTGCAGCGCCGCAAAGTCCTCGAAGACGCCTGGGTGGAGGAACTTTAGGATAGCGTTCGGGGTCGCCGTGCGAGGTGGATGCAGCCAGAAGAGTAGGCGGTTGTAGATGGGCGTGAGGCCCAGGCTGTCGGAATAGGCCGCCACCTTGGCGCGGATGTTGTCCTTTGCGACGTCCTTCACCGAAACTACGAAGCCGTCCGCACCCTCGAGGCCCCGCGTCCCCGTCACGACGTGCTCCTCCTCCTCCTTGCCCTCCTCGATGTCGTTCTCCTCGGTTGGTTCTGTCCGGTCCGCCGGTCCGCCGACGCCCATGCCCGGCCTGATGGCGTCGTCCCGCCCAATCTCAAAGCTCCCGCCCCTCTCCAGCTCGTCACTCTCGAGACTCAGCGTCCTCGGCAGATTATACAACAACGGGCTGATAGCGTCGTGGATGCTAAGATGCACCAGCGCCGAGAGCACCAGGAACAGAATCATCAGCAGCATCGGTCCAAAGGCGTCGCGCAGCGCGAACAAGCCGATCATGCAGACCTCTGCCAGATACAGCCCAACCAGCAGCTGTAGGAGCGCCCGCGGATACACCAGCCCTCGGGTGTCGATGCTCGTGTTGTGGATGTACAACAGGTTGTAGCGGTAGACGAGGTATATGACATAGATGCCCGCTGTCGCAAAGCCGAGGATCAGCGGCGCGATGCACGAGTAGCTGATGGCTGCGCCCTGTCAGTACTCGTAAAGCCCTGCAGCAACACGGAACGTGCGCTTACCGATCACCCCCATGTTGGTAAACACGGGGAATATCCCGCCCCAGTGCACCACCCTTACGCGGTGCCACACGTTAAACATGGCCCGCGGGCTCCCCATCCACTTGGCAATGACGTAGTGCCGGAATATGTCGACAAGGTGGACCAGCCCGCTCGCGCCGACGGCGAGGCTCTGGATGAGGATGTACGCGATGTAAAAGTTGGACGACTTGGGAAGGTTATCGGCGAGCAAGTCCTTGGCCGAGAGGGGATCCTGCAGCACCTCGGTGATGGCGCCAGACGCGGCCGACGTGAGCGTCGTGACAATGAAGACCTGCACGACCTGGAAGGCAAAGTAGGCGTTCTGCACAAATAGCTCGACGAGGGAGAGGGTCGGGACGCCGGCGACCCGCGCGCAGCCTGGGCGTGTTAGTGCCTGTCTGTAGCGACAAGGGAGGGACGGGGCTAGCTACCTCGAAGTAGCCACGGCACAATGGCCATCAGCAGCGACAGCGCAAGCGCGGGGATGAAACCCTGCAAGATGCCGATCAAGACATCCGGCAGCTTCATAATCCACCCCAGGAACGGAATCGAGTCCGCCAAGAACGAGATGTTCGATAGTGCACCCACAAACGCTGATGGGAACGACCAGAAGATGATGCCAGCAGTGATGGCTCCGAACACGGCAAACCGCCTCACAATCCTCTCCGCCCACTGCATCCGTAGCACATTCCAGATGACCTCATCAGGCCTCACCCCGATGAAGCGCGGCGCCATTCGCATGGGCCGATGGTGCGCCTGCGTCTGGTACGCCGCCTCGGCCTCGGCCTGCGTGGTGAACTCGACAAAGGCGGCTGGCAGCGGCTTGCCGTTGCCGGCCCAGGCACTCCGCTTCAGCTTCCGTATGCGCGGCGCAAGGATCTTTAGGCGCTTGCGTGTCCACTTGATGGTATCGACGCGGCGGAAGAAGTTGGCGATGGGGCGGTGGTGCGGTCGCTCGTGGGCGCGGATCCATTGCGCGGCGACGGAGCCGTTGACATCAGGAAGGCCGGGGGGGACGTCGCGTGAACGGCCAGGGGATTGTTGGTCGGACTCGGGGTCGACAGAAGTCGACGGTGTAATCTTCTCGGTGTCGGAAAGTGACAGCACGCCTCCTTCAGTGTCAGCGTTGGAAGACGGCGCGCCCTGTTCTATATCAAGCGAGAGACGCTGCGTGCCTTCCTCGACTGGAGTAGAGAGGCGTGGCGGGGCCTTTTCAATGTCGTCGTCTTGGACATCCGCCCTCGTCTCTCCAGCAGCTCCGTCCGAAGACCCTCGCGCCGACGCACCCTCGGACCCGGAAGCCTCCTTCCCCGCCGCCTTCAGCTCCTTCTCCCTCCGCCGATTCGCCATCTTGATGAGCCGAATCTCGGCCCTCTCCAGCCGAAGCGCCGTCTGGTCGCGCTCCTTGACCAGCCTCTCCAGGTTCTCGACGTCCCTCGGGATCCAGACGTTCTTCACGCCGTCGCCAAAGACCTTGCGCAGGCGGTGCTCGTCGAGGTACCGGTCGGGCATGCAGAGGAAGAGCACCGTGCGCGACGAGAGGCGACGGGCCTGGTAGGGTGACATGAGGTAGGCGTGACGGAGGTTGATGTAGAAGATGCACTCGCGGTAGATTGTGAACATGATGAAGCCTGTGTCGTTAGAAGCCGGCCATAGCCACGGGGCCCGCTGCGGGGGCCTCACCAAAGAAGATGTAGGCAACCATGACGTGCGCGTAGTACATGTTGGACTTTGTGACGTTGCCCATGGTAAGGCTGTCCAGCTGGGACCCGCCACCGCCGCCCTTGGAGTGGATGGGGAGGAGGATGGGCCAGGCGATGCAGAGGCCGGCGAGGGTGATGCGGGTCAGGACCTTGAGGAAACGCAGGAAGAGAAAGGCGTCGAGCGTCGTGTGGTGCAGGACGGCGGTGTCGCTAATCTTGAAGAAGGGCTTCACCCAGTTGAACCAGGTGTTCGGCAGCGCCTCACTTCGCTCCCTTGGCGGGGTCAGCAAGAAGGCGGGCTAAGCCCCGGGCCGGGGGGGGGAGGAGAGACATACTGAGGCAGGAGGCTCGTGAGCATTGTCCGCGGGCGGTACACCCGCGGCAAGCGGCGCCGCAGGCACCAGAAGATGAGGATGCATATCGCGGCGTAGACGATGACGGGCACGAGGGTGCTGAGGAGCGAGGTCACCGAGGCCGAGTTGGAGGCGACCTTGCTGAGGGTGCCGCCGGTGGCGTTCTCGCGCGAGGAGCCAACTCTGGTGTCATCTTCTTCGCTGATGTCCTGGAGAGCGGGTCAGCCGGGGGAGCCAGAGACGGGTCGGGACTCGGGCTGAACCACGAGCGAGGCGGGGAGCAGGAGGCGACAGGGCTGCGAAGGGCGACGAGACATACCAGGCCTCTCTCCTGCAGCAGCGACAGCACGCTCATGATCCCATCCGAGTGGGCGCGGCGCGCGTCGGGATCAGAGCATCCAGATGGGGGCTAGGTGGAATTCGCGGAGTCTAGACGGTACGGGTGAAGGCCGCCGCGAATGTTTGGAGGGGGGAGAAGTTGAACGCTAGGTGGTACGGCGAGAGGTTGAGCTGAGAAGTGCCGACTTAGGAGGTCAGACGGTCCGTGGGTCGCGGCAGGGCCCCAGGGGGCCGCCAGGACGTGCGACAGGGGTCAGGGGTCAGGCGTCCGGCCTGGAGATCGCCACAGCGGGACGGTCGTCCCAAGTCTCGCCCACCCAAAAGGTCGCTTTCTTGCACAGTGCAGCCTTGAATCCTACTCAGGGAAGCCACCGAGAGACATGTGTAGTTGCAATCTCATCTCGCAGAAGGAACAAGAAGCAAATTTATAAGCAGGCAAAGGGCCGTTTGAGACCACATCGAGTCGAAAGCCGGATACGAAAGAAAGATCAGGGTCCAGGCCCCCCGGAACGCAACGCCAGCGCCTCCGTGGCTTGCGCTAACTGTCATGCATGGCGCAACGGTTGACAATTCCGCCCTCTGGTCCAAGACTTCAAGGCCGGGTGGAGTGCCCGATGCCGCCTAAGTGGCGCGATCGCCGACTAACAGAGGCTTCGCGTACAAGGTAGACCGTCCGACACGTGTTGACCCCGCTCGCGACGCGCAGATCGGCGGAATATTCCAGTCGAAGACGCTTGCTTCGCGCCCCGGGAAGCAGGCGCCCGAATTAGAAGAGATGGCCAGGGTTGCGTAGCAGGCATTAGTGGGTTTGCCCCGGTAATACTTGTGTTGGTCCGTTTCCGAGGAGAGGTAATGTAAGTGTTGGTGTGAGACTTGGTCAGTGCTAAGAAAAAAAAATACTCCAAACGCCTTCGTTCCTCATTCCAAAATTGATTCCATATAACACGGAGTAGGAGTACAGCCATGTTCCGAATTCCTGAGACGCCTCTGGCCTGACGCCTCCAAGCAAGAGCCTGGTACCGTACTGTCACCCTCCTACAGTGTAGAACACCGTATTGCTTGCGCCCCCGCCCCCCAGCACTGGTGCACCCCACTGACCCGCCAGAAGCGAAGGTGCAGCCCCGGGTTCAGCTCCCCACATGCCGCCCTCTCTTTCCCGATTCCTCGACGCCGCCGTCAGGGTGCCATCCGCATCACATGCCTGGCCCAATCAGGTTGCTGTCGGGTGCGTCCTTCAAAGTGCTCCTCATGAGTGCCGCCTTCCATCCGTAAGAGGATTTGAAATGTCAATGGCCACCAATCAAGGGGAACCGGGACGGCGGATCCGGAGAATCGCTCAGTCGGTTCGGTCGGTTTGTGATGGATCAACTTTTGGGATGCCGTCGGGTTCCATCCCCAAATGGCACGGTTACATCACATTGCGGGGCTGATGTTTATCTCGGGCGGTATCCATCACTCAGCCTCGATTCCTCCCTTCCAACACCATATCGGGCCATCTTGATGAGGGATGCCGCGCCAGCACTGTCTGCAGGGGAGTCAGCCGCGCTGGGCTGAACCATGAGATCCACCTGCCCAGTAAGCACGGACTCTAGAAAATGAGGCCAAAAGTTTGCGGATAGCCCGAAGCAGCCCCATGGGCAGTATACAAACCCCACTCCTTCAGTTGGACCATCTTCTGTCCAGTTCCCCAGACCAGCTTGGACCAAGGGACCATCTCTTCCTCCGGTGCGGGTGGCGCAACCCTCGGAAAGGGAGATGCAAGACTCTCGTAGTGGAGAGCTGTCGCCAAGGTCATGGGAGGAGGACGGGCTAGATGAGAGAAGACGGCGTTGTGAGGAGTTGCGCGCGGATACCGCTGAAACGCAGAGGCAGATGCCGAGGACCACGCCGGTAAAGACCGGCCCTTGATATCCAACGACACAGCGAGGCCGGTGGCATCCCAAAAGGAAGCCTGGAAAGCTGGTAAGAGGATGGGAAGCCTGTGAGGCGACGCTTTCATCCCCCCAGCGTCCCCCCTTTCATGTCTTTCCGTCCCGTAGCCGTAACCTCCTATGCTGTTGCTGTTCGCAGACACCGTCTTGGTTCCCAAGCTCTGCTGGACTGCGCGCGGAAGTCTTCGCGCGCCAGGTGGCTGGGCTCCGATGTTCCAAGAAATAATTGGATAAATTAGCCACCCCGTGGTATAAACTCCGTCTATATCCCAAATCGCAACCACAATGCAAGATGTCTAAGATGCAAGAAACGCTCCATCCTCCCCAATCAAACTGGGAGAAGAATCCAGAATGCCACGGACATGTGAAGCAACCCCTCAAACACAGGGTAGATGGGAGAAGGTAGTCCCCTAGTATCCGGGGCAGAAAGAAATGTCCAACGCGAATCCATGCACCAATCCTTCCGCCCGAACCAAAACTCTCCCGGTCAAGAGGCTCCTGGTCAAGGATATCTTTGGCCCTCACGCATCCCCCTCCTCAGTCAGCACCTACGCCCCCACCTACACCCCCGCTCGGCACCCTCCTCCTCGCCTGCGCCATGAACTCCCCGAACCCGGGTATCGCACCGGGCTGGTTTATCCCCGGCGCGCGCACGCTTCCTATCGCCGATCCCACGGGGTCCTTGGGCATGGCCGGGCCCTTTGGTTTTACAGCGTCCTTGGAACCATCAGCGTCCTGGGGGCCCGAGTCCCCCGCCATATCCCTCGGAGCACTTGCCTCCTCCTCCGTACCTTCTTCTGGCGCAGACTCTGCCTTCGCAGAGTCCGAGATCTGTGCCGGCGCCTTGTCTGCTTTCCACGGCTTCCACCACTTCCCGCCCTTCCCCGTGGCGCTTGCAGGAGCAGGACTTGGCCCCCTTGGCATCGCAGCCAGACTACTCAGAACAGACGACCCCGCCCCGCTGGCCTTCGAAATCGTTGGCTGAGCCGTGACATCCGTAATCACCGCTCGCGCGCCTAGCTGGCCCATCATTAACTGGCTAGGGCGTGAGTGAAGCGTGTGGATGTCCAGCCCGCCCAGTGACACGATCGATTCGTGGGAGATGCTCCTTTTCAGTGGCGGCGGGGAAAGGGACCGGTTCTCCGTGGGCGTATCGGCGTCCGTTGCCTCCAAAGCCTCCAGTCCCGGGCCCTCGTCATCCGCATTTGGAGCCCCCACAAGCCCAGAGTCCAGCGGGGCGAACACCGACGGCGACGGGAGAGCCTTCCTTTCCCTCCACGGCGATAAAGGGTCGACGCTCGTACAAGGCGATCCAGGCTCTACCTCCAACCCCATGCGGTCAAAGACTGACGTGCGCGGATCACTGACCGGCGAGCTAGCCAGCGAGTCCTCGAAGCGGCTCGGCTCATATGGTGCATCCGATTCCGTCACTACAGACGGCGACCGCGGCGTCGGCGTCGCGGAGCCGGGGAGCAGTCCGCTTACCACTCGCTTCTTCTTCCTCCGCTCCTTAGGCGCGGCGTGGTAGTGGTGATGGATGTGCACCTCCCGCTGCGCCTCCCGCCGTGGCGGCGAAGCAGGGAACCCTAGCTCCGTCCGCAGTGACGGCACACCATCCTCATTCTCACGATCCGCTAGGCACTCCCGTAGCGTATGGATCTCATCTCTCGACGCAGCTAGAAGCTCCCGCAGCTCCGTGACACTGAGCTGCAGGTTCGCGTTGTCCTGCAGCAAGTCCCGCACAAACGACGACACGGCGCCCGGGTTCTCCGGGCCGATGCCCAGGGACTTTGCCGCCGCCGCGCCCTTGAGACGCACGGCGGCGGAATTCAGCTCACGCTGCCTCTCAAGGCGGGAGATTGCCTCCGCTTGCCGTTGCCTCTCCTCCCCCGCCGCTTTCTCTAGTCGCTCGAGCTGGTCCTGCAAGTCCGTCGCGGCCCTCTCAGCAGCACGGTATCGCCTCGCCGCCGCGCGCGCCTCCTCCTCACTGCAGTAAAGAAGCTTCTGTGCGCCCTCGAGTTCCTTCTCCAGCCCGTCAATATGCCGCTCCATATCCGCCGCGCGCCCCGCCGCAATCTCAAGCCGCCGCACGCTCTGCTTCGACGCCTGTAGACTCGCCTCCAGGGCGTGGATCCTTCCATCGGACTCGGCAATCGTGGCGTTTAGAGATTCTAGTTGGTCCAAGAGGGCGCGGTTCTCGGCTGTCTTCTCGGCGTTGAGACTTGAGAGGCGGTCATTTTCGGATTCGAGGGTCGAGATGCGAGCGGTTAGGTCGGCGCGATCGCGGTTTGTGTCGGCTATGTAGGACTCGTGGCGGGAGAGAAGGGCCTGGCGGGGAAAAGTTAATGGGGGCCATTGTTTGGTGGTGTACATTGGGCCGGTGATAATGACGACGGCAGAAGCCAGCGGATATGACAAGAGGCAAAAGATTGGCAAGGGAGAGCCGGTCAAGGGCACCCCTCTTGATATCCCCCCAATTTAGGCGAAAGCAAAAGCGAACAAAGAGGCAATCTCCATCATCCCCACCAGAGGACAAAGACAGAGACAAAGATGAAGAGGGAAGAAACACACCTGACCCAGCTTTGCCGCCGTGTGCACATCCTTCTCAACCCCTTCCAGGACCTCGCAATTGTGTCTCAGCGCAACGCACGCCTCGCTCCCGCAGCAGCAGCGCAACGGCGCCGGCTCGGACGGGACGTGTGGTGCCAGGGGCAGCGGCGAGTCCATGTCTGCCCCCGCCCTTGTAACCCTCTATCCACGATGCGTCTCCGCTTCTGCTTCTCAATTTGATTCTGGCCTCGTTGTCTCTCGATCTGGAAAGTGGTGTCTCGTCGTTGGTCTTGAGTTCGGATTTCGATCGGCGGTCCAGGTCCGTGAACCCTCGTCGTCACCACATCCCGCGAGGCCAGGCACTTACGAGGACTGGAGCCCGAGGCTGGCCCTAGCGGGTACTAGAGCGTGGCGATTGTGAGGGGATGTGGAGTGGAAGGTTCATGTTCGGCGGAAGGCTTCTGGTCGTTTCGTCGCGGGCGTCCCTGGCAGAGTGGAGGCCGGGGGAGAGTGGATGCGGAAGGGGAAAAGCGGGGCGCGCTTGATGCGCTGGGGCGGGTCATATGCTGCCTGCCTGCTGGGCAGGTGTTGAAGGCCTGGCGGCTCGGTGACGTACATGTAGTGCTCACACCGCAAAACAGAAGACAAGTACAAAGTACCGGCCTAGGTCGACCAACCGCCCAACACAATGAAGAATTGGAAGGCAGAAACATAACGGGAGAACGAAAATGATCGGCGACCCGTCTTAACCTTCGAGCCCATTGTTTTCCGAAAAGGTCACTTTCTGAAATGAGCACCCGGGTCCGTGGAGGCGATATCGAGACCTGTACGGGGCGTTCCCCACTGCTTATTGCCGCCAATTTTTCTCCGGTGAGCCGTCTCCCTAGCGCCGCGTTGACCGCGACCCCTGCATATTAGCACCAATGCGGCAATGCCCGATTGGGTCCAGTCCATGTTGATGGCGTGGGCACGATGTGTTCGTCAGCACAAAGTGGCATGCATGAACACGTCCAAGAGACCGTTCTCGGAGCAGGGAACAAGCAGGGTCCTATCAGGAATATAATGCAGACTATCGGACGAAATCATCCATGTAACCACTCATTCGACGAATCCAAAGGAACAAAACGATTAGGTCGAAACTGTTATATACTCGGTGCTAGCTGAAAGATCTCCCACAAGCTAATTCACCGGTAGCGTGAGAATGTCTAGCCCCTCCTTCAGCTGCTTCTTCCCCGGCATCCGATCCTCGAACATCAACGTGCTACACTGAGCCAGCACGGGGTCCTTCCCCATAGCCGCCATGGCCACCACCTTCTCCCCTTTGCAATAGTACGCCACGAATTTGCCCTCCTCAGGGTCCCCCTGAACCACCACGTCGTCGAATCCCCCTGCCGTGTTCCCGCAGTACCGCAGCTGCCCCGATAGTGCGGACCAGAACACGGGGATGAAGGGCCGGTGCGGCTCATCCGGATGCGTTATCGCCCGCGACGCCGTGCGCCCAGAGTTCTGTGCCACGCTCCAGTGCTCGATCCGCGTCGGGCGGCCGCCGCCCCCGGGGCCGTGGTAGGGGTACGTCGCGATATCGCCGATGGCCCATACGTCCTTGAGGCCTTCCACGGCAAACTTCTCGTTGACGCGCAGCGACCCGTCCTTCTCTAGCGTGACAGATTTATTGTCCTTGAGATACTCCGTAGCCGGCGAGACGCCCACGCCGAGGATCACGAGGTCTGCGTCGAGCCGCGTGCCGTCCTTAAGCAGCACGGCGCCCACCTTGGTAGAGTCGGCGGCCGACGGCTCGGCCTTATCGACCGAGACGGACATGTAGAACTTGACGCCCATGTCCTCGATGCCTTTCTGGAGCCCCGCGCCGACCTGCTCGCCCATGATGCGCTCCATGGCCACCTTATCCATACCTACGATGGACACCGAGTTGTCGGCGCACGTGGCCTTGGCCACCTCCATGCCGATGAACGACGACCCGATAATGACGATCTTCTTGCCCTTGCTCCCGATGGCATCGACAATCTTGCGCGCGTCGTGGACCGTCCGTAGCGTGAATATGTTGCCCAGGTCCTTAAAGCCATCCAGCGGCAGCCGGCGAGGCGTCCCACCCGTGGCGAGCACGAGCTTTGTGTACGAGTAATCCTCGCCCGACTTGGTGTGCACGACGCGGCCCTCAAAGTCGATGCCCGTTACCTCGCCCTGGATAAAATCGACCGCCCCGCTCTCGAAATAACCGACGTCCCGCCACGCAATCTTCTCCGGGTCCGTGGCGAGCGCCTTGGAGATCTTGGGCCGGTCGACGGGCAGGTAGCCCTCGGACGAAATGACGGATAGGGCCCCTTGGTAGCCGTTCTCGCGCAGGCCATCGACGATGCCAAGGGTACCGGAGCCGCCGCCGACTACGAGGACCTTTTGCTCCTGTGGCTTGGAGCGCGCGGCGCATTTGATGTCAGGGCGGCGCTTGCCTGCTTTGATAGTGGCTTCATCGCCGGTGATGTAGACGGCGCCGTCGCGCTCTGTGACCTTGAAGGTGGGGAGTGAGTCGAGGGCGGGGGCGTCCTCGACGTCACCCGTCTTTGCACTGAAGCAGGCTGTTGGTGGTCAGCATAGGTTCGAGATGCGGCAAGAGGACATGTAGCCCGTGATTACACACCTCCGTGCCAAGGGCAGGTCAGTCGGCCCGACTCGGTCAGGATGCCCTTGACCAGCGGCGCGCCGTAGTGCGTGCACTTGGACCCAAGCGCCTGAACCGAGCCCGCCGAGTTGACGAGAAGGACCTTGCCGCCCTCGACGCCCTCGACCTCGACCTCCAGCTTCTCGCCGGGCTTCAGCGAGACGGACGCGAGGTCCTTGAGCTTGTACTCTTTGGACATGTTGGAGCTAAGTCTGATGCCAGGAGATGTACGGTGTCTGTTGACGACAAGGGGTTGCAGCTTTGGAGGCGAGGCGGAGATGAGGGGGAGGAGGGAACTGGGCTTCTGGGTTACCAGTCGCCGCGGGATGAGGTACATAGTCCTCTTGGGTGGTCGGGAACTTGGGCTCTGCGGGGGGAAAGGATCGAGCGGGTGGGGTTGTCGTATGGTTCTGGGTGACGCAGGCGCGGATGAAACGCGGCGTGCTTATGTGCGGCAGGTGGCATGCACTCTGGTCATATCATGCGCGCGTTGTCGAGGACCTGACGGTGACGGCGACAGAGTGGAGAAAGTAGCATTGGAGGTGAGTGTACCTAGACTGAATGCCCACGGCAGGCTGGATTTCTCGGCGTCATCAGCCAGTTGCACCTTCCACGCCGTGACTTGGCAGGCGTCAAGGTGACGGAAGGTGCGAGTGGGTGTACCGAGCCGGGGTGCGGGATGGAAGGCACGACGCACGAGAAAGGGAGAAAGGTGAGCTCTGGTGGGGGGAGCTTGCGTGATTACGTTCGGCTGGGATCTGATTGGCGGGGCTCGTTCTGGGCCTGCAGCTTGGGGAACGCCGGGAGGTGCTTGTTCTTCGTTCCAGTTCCGATGCATCGAACGACTGCCGGAGATCCAGATGTGACAATGGGGAGGATGCCGCTCTTGATTACCAGCTTCCAGACTTCCCGGCACGATATCCTGAAACCCTCACTGCCTGCGAAGTGATACCGTAGTATGTAGCTCTGTGAGGATAGCTCCACATTTCTGTTCAAATCCCCGCCTGACAGATCAGACCTGTCCATGGCAGCCTGCCACGGCACTTTCGCTGCACTTGATGTCGCGCTGCCCAGTTACGCCTTGGACTGAGCGTGTGGGAGAAGTTGCAGAGGAACATGTGGGAGTCATTTGGTTGGATTGTCCGTCGCTGTCTGCCATGAGAAACGCCTTGCTGTTCCCCCCGGCCAGGATCTAACCGTCAGTCCAGTGAAGTTGCCGTGGTCATTTACAAGACTGATCGAGGACCTTTTAGGCCTCCCGTGCGTGAAACAAGCTGGTCAGGGGCACAGGTAGGGTACTACTAGGGGAGGATATACCCCAAAGGGACCGCATTGAACAAAGCAAAGACTGCCCGCCGGGACACCTGGAGTGGCATGTGGCCATGCCTTCACTTCGACAAGGGTCCCCGCCCAGCCCGAGTATACGTTAGGGATAAAGAGCACGAAGAGCACCTCTAGACCAGAGACTACTCGACCCCGGAGCCGTTCGATCCTCCATCGTCCTCGGTTCCGCGCCCTATATGGCTTCGACAGCGTCGCCCGGGTCGCCGGGAATCGGCTGCGTCTAGAACTCCATGCCACTACCGGCCGACTCCGTAGCCCTTCCCACGCCATCACTGTCACCCTCACCTTCGCCCTCGTCCCGTCTCAGGTCCTCAACTCTTGACAGCTCCCCCTCCCTAAACCTGAACCCTCCCCACTCCGAACTAACAACCCAAGTCGCGGGCTCGCACTCACCCTTATGCCGCTCCAACAGCGCCTCCTCCGCCGAAACAACCCCCCCAAACCCACCTCTCTGTTCCCTATCAACCCTCAGCCACCCCCTCCACCCACAACAAACATCTCCGCTCGCGCCCCCAATGACAATCGTCCCCCACCACTCCCGGCCCTTACTCCCATGTGCTCCATAAACCATCCACCTCTCGCCCCTCTCCACCACGCGCCGCACCTCCTCCGCGGAAAGGCACCTCGCAGGTCTGAGGACGTGCGCGTGCACGAGGTCCGCTGCTGGGCACGCTAGCCGCGTGGCGTCAAAGCGGGACTCGAGGTCCACGATCAGGAGCGTCTTACTGTTGGTGAGGAGGCGCGAGACGATGGCGTGGAGGAGCAGGAGGGGCCGGCCGGTCATGGAGAGTTGAGAGGAGTGGGTTGCGCGGAAGTGGGCGGCTGCGAGGGCGTCGAGCGGGGCTATGGTTGTTTGCTTTGGGGGCGGGCGTCTGGGCAGACGGGGTGCTGTTGTTGTCGCTGTTGTTGTGGAGGTGAGGTTCTGGCGGAGGGTTATGAGGACCTGGGGTCGTTAGTTGGCTATTTTGTGTTTTCCATGAATAGAGATGGACTGCGAGTGTGCTGGGAGGGAGGAATAGGAAAGAGAGCGCCTTAAGAGTTCGGAGGTTGTGGTCGCGATGTTGCTGCTGTTGCGGCTCACCCGGATATGTATGTACTTATGAAATGCAACTAAGGACACCCCGAAATATCACCAACTCACCTCATCAAGACTCGCCTCCTCCACCTCCCCCACCATCCTCGCCCCAACAAGCTCCCCAAGCCCCAACTCCATACCTCTTAGAACAATCCTCTCAAACTCACAGGCTTCCGACGCCCGTCTACTCTTCCTACCCTCTCTCGAAACCAGGGAAAGGCGAGGCGAGGACGCGAAGATGCCACCCCCAGTCAGGACCTTCCCGGTATCCGCCCTCCCCGAGGAGATCCAGAACGATGCGACGGGCCGAAAGAGGAAGCCCGCACCGGGGGCGCCCGCCGACGTCGACCTGAGCGCGTGCGAGTTGTTCTCGATGTCGCAGTTTGAGTGTGGGGTGCCGAGGCCTGACGATCGGGGGAGTCCCGTGCGGTGTGTCGAGGTGCTGAGGTTCTTTCGGAGGTGAGTTTTGCCTCCCTTTTATATCCTCCACTTCGCTGGGATTGCTTGGATGGTGGGAGCGCGATGGGTGTCGTGTTGGGTGTTTGAGGTGGTGGGATGACGAGGCTGACATGTGGAGTTGGCGATTATCTACCCTCAACCTCGCTCCCTGCCGCGCCGTTACAGACTACACATGAACCCGAGTTGTTGGTCATCTGATCTTGCTGACTCCTCCCAGGTGCACCGACAGGAAAAACGGCCCCTTCACAGTCGAGACGACAACCTGGGAAAACCAGCCGAGGCCTTCGTAGCCCGGGAGCCGCATGGCGTGCATTGTACATTACGGAGTTTGGATACCATCCATTCAGCGCAGGGCATCCAATTGATCACTCTACGTTAACCCCCAGCATCGTGTTGCATGGAGCTGCACACCTACAGCCGTCCCCTCCCACCTCGGTGATTCGTGATTCAGCGTAGTCCAAGTACTCTTATTGCCCGGCCCCTGCTCCGCCGTCTATTCTATGATACACAAACGAAACGGCCTGTTGGCCCAGCCCGACGGGCCTTATCCCCCCCGATTCCCTAGCCTTCATATTCAACACTCTCCTCGCGCTATGTTCCCTCGTGCCGTGGAGCCGATTACGCGTTCGCCGCCCGCTCCTGCTCGATCTTCTCGTAGAACCTGTCGCGGGCGTTGGTGCGCGGCATGTGGAAGCCGTACCTGCTGTCGTCAGTTGCCTGTCCCATGATTTCCAGATTTCCCCGTGCGCCGCTGATCGTCGATTGTCGATCGCAGTTGCGTCGTTCGTGGTTGCGAGGGTCCTTACCAGAAGGCGCTACCCATGCCGACTCCGAGGACTACATCCGTCAGCAAAGATATCCACCTTTGAGAGCTAGCTCTGCAAAGCATAGCCGGGGAACATACCCGAAGCAACGGCAAGGTCCACGAAGAAGGTGCGCCGAAGCATCTAAAACACCGTCAGCCAAAAGCTCCCCTAGCTTCCCTCCCTTCCCTCCCCCCCAAGTTTCCCCCATCTCCTCCCGAGATGCCGGGACCAATTGAGCTCCGGAAATTGGCGACGTACACCGGTGATGGGCTTGATGGCCATTTTCGTAGATTTTTCGGCGATTGGGACTCGAGGATCGGTGTTGGGTACTTCGTTGCAGAGCTGTTGTAGCTATTCGCGGTTTTGCTTTCGGGTAAGGAACCTGGGACGAGCGGGATATTGTGGTCTGATTTCTCCCGCCCAATCCCGAGGCAGCTCATTGGACCCGGTAAAGGCACGTGACTTTCATCGTGCCATCTTGCTTGGGGAAGGAACGGGACGGGGAACGGGGGAGGGTGACTAAGCCGGCTTTAATTTTCTACGCGGTCTGTAAGATTTGCAAAGCTGCGACGAGGAGCCGAGACGACGAACACACCCGTTGATACCTACATTACTTGAGTACCCCGGGGCTGCCGAATTGAAGTGGAAGCTGGCTGTCCCGTGAGGACGCGTCGACCCATCATGAGCCTCCACCAGTCATCGAGGCGCATCGTCGCCCTCAGTACGTCCCGTCCCCGTCCTCTTCCCCCTTCGCAACTCCGACCTCCGGCCTCGTTCCGCCATATCCACCGGGATAGATGGATGCTAACAGTTCCCCAGCATCGAGTCTCACCCGCCAACCTTACGTCCTCCCGATCCGCCCCGCCCTCCCCTCTACGACCCGCGCCAAGTGGTCCCTCAGCAACCTCAACCCCTTCCGCCGGCAGCCCTCGAAGCCGGACGCCTCGACCTCGGAGCTCGATGACCCGGCGGTCCGCCGCCGCATGATGGAGGAGGCCGCGACGCCCAAGCTGTCGTCTTCCATCTTCGAGGACGAAGTCGCTTCCACGAAGGAGTCGGAGGAGCTGGTCCCGGGGAAGAAGGAGAGGCAGCAGCAGCAGGTCATCCGGCCGCAGCACCTCGCGACGACGCTGGACCCCGACCCGCGGAGTCGGCTGCGGTGGGAGCGCAAGGTCGTGATGCGGATGGTGAAGCGCGGGGGCAAGGAGACTAGGTCGGAAATCATCAGGCGGACGGAGAGGGAGATGAGGTACCAGAGCCCGTTCATGCCCACGTCGGTCAAGAAGCTCGTGCACCTCGCGCGCCAGGTGGCGGGGAAGAACGTCGAGGACGCGCTGGTGCAGATGCGGTACTCCAAGAAGAAGATGGCGAGGGAGGTGGAACATCACCTCGGACTTGCGAGGGACCGCGCGGTCGTGGAGCATGGCATGGGGCTGGGCAAGGTTAACGGCGAGGCGCCGCTGGAGAAGCCGCGGAAGATTAAGGACAAGGAGGGGAACTGGATGACGGTTAGCGATCCGAGCAGGATGTACATCGCGCAGGCGTGGGTTGGGAGGGGACCCTGGAGGGGTCAGAGGCTTGTGCATCTCGGTAGGGGACGCAAGGGCGTGCACATGAAGCCCAGCACCAGTATGTTTCTCCATTCCTTTTCCATCTGTTTCGTCTTCTGTCCGGGCCTTGCGGGGGTCTTACCCCGTCGTTGCCGCCTCCCCGTATAGTTACCCTGATACTGACGAAATCTAGGCATCTCCTTCGTCCTCAAGGAGGAGCGCACCCGTATCCGCGAGTACGACGAGGCCCGCGCCAAGGAGTTGAGGCAGGGCCCCTGGGTGCACCTCCCCAACAGGCCCGTCTCCGGCCAGCGGCCTTACTACACCTGGTAAAGGGCCTGTGTAGCAGAAAATATGGGTGAGGGGGACGTTGTAAGAGGGGAGGTTTGTGTATAGACGGGATGGGAAGAGGGCCAGGTTGAGCCGTGCTTTAAGATACGGTGTTGAGAGGGTGGTGTTTTTGTAGTATACATGTACGAGTACATGGCTCTAGACATTTACTTCGTTGTCTGTCATTTACTTCTCACCAAATGATGATGCCTCGGAATGGAGTGCTAGTCACATTTGAGCAGCCGGGGAAAATGGATACGAGGAACTATTAGTTCATTTGCTATTCTACAGCGTATAAAAGTATTCCACATAAGAAAAAAAAAGACTCCGGACACCTCGGTCCTCATCCCCATCACCAATACAGCCCCTTTTCACCTCTCACCCTGGCTATATAGAAGAAGTAGGCGCAACCCTGGGAATCATATCCTCATACCTTTTGGCCCTGAATTCCGACATCCGCTGGCCGCCCCCAGTCCCGGCCTCCGCTGCCGCGCCGTCGACGGGGCCGGAGATGTTGTACCGAGGGAAGTTGGCGGCGGGGCGCGCGGCGGCGCGGCGGCGGCGGAGGAACAGGAGGACGATGGTGCCGATCAGGGCGAGGCCGGCGACGCTTACGCCAATGCCTATTCCGGCCTTTGCGCCGGCGGAGAGGCCAGTGGACCCTTCGTCTTCGTCGCCGTTTTCCTTTTCCTTTGAGTCTTGGGACCTGTCGGTGGTGGAGTCCTCCTCGTCCTCATCTTCGTCGTCCGAGCCCTTGGTAGGCACCGCAGCAGCGGTGGCGTCCTAGAGTCTATTAGCAGGGACTCGACAAGACGTGAGCTCACGTAGTGCGTGAGTTCGTGAGTGGAGACTTACCGTCTCGGAAGTGCTCGCCTCCGTGGATGTAGACTGCGGCGCCTCCGACTGCGTGGGCCCCTCAGTGGTCGTCGGCTCTCCGGGGGCCACGGACGACGTGGCGGCAGGGTCCGCGGCGGTCTCGGTCGGCTCTCCGGGAGCCACGGACGACGTGGCGGCAGGGTCCGTCGTGGAGGCGGCCGCGTCTGTCGCGGCAGGGTCAGTGGGCTCCGCACCCGCTGCGCCGCCTGCGCCGACCCCTGTTCCACGTCAGTTTTTCCCCTCATATCGTCTACGATAGCACCGATGCTATTTGCAGCGACGTCGGGATCAGGGAGGCGCGCGATACATACCAGCGCAGAGACCCTCGGCCTCCTTGGTAATGCCGGCAACCACCTCATCTATCACGACCACGCCGTCGTTACAGGTATCACGCACGCAGCCCTGGATGGCGTTGGTGAAATCGGGCTTCGCGCAGGCGCAGGCCATGTCGCCCGGGCAAGCCAAGGTGCTGGCCATCTGGTCTATACAGGAACGCTGGGTCTCGTTAGCGGGTTCGTGGACTGGATATCACGGAAGAATGGCTTCAACTCCATGGTGCAGGTGAGAGGTCAGGTGAAGGAAGGCTTACACCGCAGGCGTCCTGGGCGGCGACCAGGCCTAGCATCGAGGCCAGAGCCAGGGCCTTTGTAAGTGTAAACTTGGCCATCATAAGGGCTTTCTGCATCCAAACGTTGGTTGAGAAGAGAAGAGTGGTTTCGAGTCCAGGGCAACGGCTGGAGATACTTTAAGACGTTCCTTCCGTTATAAACTTCTAGACACGCTAGAACGCGACTTGGTCGAATTCGTGCCCGCACACAGCGAGATTGGACGTCACCTCCTTTGTGCGATGGTGCCGATAGCTGTTTCTCAGACGCGTAAGACAGGGCTCATTCAAGGGTGAGGTCTCGGTCGTACGCGGAGATATTGACAGCGGATCGTGTTGGATAGTGGCGTGTGCAGCGCTCGTGCGAGGGTGGCGTCTCGCGGGTCGGTCGGTTGTCTTGAACACGACACCGGTATGCTGGGTATGAGAAGACTTGCGTCGGGTTTCGCAGAGAGGGTTGAATGGGCTCACGGAGCTTGAGAGGGGCAGAACGGGCAGTCGACGAACAGACTCGGATATGAGCACGGATCCTCGCAGGTAGAATGCAAAGATAAGTCGGTGTTTGACAGGCTGTGTCACGCCGAGAGGAGAAAAAAACCCGTGTTCAAAGGCTGTAAGGAGTAATGCTTCGGATGTCGAAGGTCGTGAAGAGAGCGGAAGAAGGTGGGCGATATAAAGCGACCTTTCTTCTTCCCGAGACAGCCCAGACAAGCCTGAACTGCAGCTAATATAAAACTCTAGGTCGGTGTCTCAAGGTCTAGTTGTTGCTATTTCTGGCCAAGCCACTTATACGAGACTGTGGGCTGGAAAATGGCGTATCGCGGGTTTGACGGAAAATGTATAGCAATGTCGTTTGTAGTGCCGACAGGCGGGATGATCGTTCGGTGAAAGACGAGCGGTCGAAGGAGGTGATAAGAATCGGAATCGAAGTAAAGAGGAGCGTAGAAGAAGAGCGGAATTAAAGAAAGGATGTCCTCACAGGAGAAACAAGAGTATAAAGGAGAGGCAATGGTCAAGAGGCCATTAAGGAGAGGACAGTATCAACGAGGATGCCTTGAGCTTAGAAGCAGAAGCGTCCTGACGAGAGCATCACCGACGAAGGAGGGCAGAAACGAGCGGGTCCAGGGAGACGAGCAAGATATATTAAACCAGGCTCCCTCAAGTGGGAGACCGAGGTCACGGACAAGGGTGCAGAGCCGAACTCGAACCTGGCTGGGCACCCCGGACCCCTGCCCTCAAACCTCCCTCTCACACAAGGCCCCGGAACAGTGCCTTGCCCTGGCGGGTCCCTGTCCAAGTGGACCCGCTCGCAATGCGGAAGGAATCCACAATGCCGTCGGTCCCCTGGGCTAGCGCGGGCCGGGCTGTCGTCGGGTCTGGAAAGCCGGGTCCACTGGCGTCGCGTGGGTACGGGGCCGGTACATCTGATCTGCAAGCCACGGTGGAAAGCGCTTCGTACATTGTGCGTACCGAGACCGTGGTGGCTCGTGAAGGAATTTTGCGTGCGGGGGTCTGAGTCGGAGAATCTTGGCCTAGAGACGCCCCTGAACGTTGAAGACGAGTCTGACGCAGCGATTTGCTTTTCAGTTCTCTAATTGGGGTCTGAGACGTGAATTGCGATTCCTGTGTCAATGTGTCAGTGTTCAATCACACGGCAAGGTTCCGTCTTGCTTCAAGGGTCGGAGTCATCCCCTCGATCTTCGCGTAATCTCTTTTGACTCCCCACCCGACGCACAATCTACAGAAGGAAGCCCCAACGGAGAACACGCTTTAGCTTCTTCGGAAGCAGGGGCGGCGCGCTAGCTCCTGCCAGCCAGGCGGCGTCGATGTGTCAAGGCGGGCGCGGGGCGGTGCCTGAGCGAGTAGCACGTCGGAGTTCGTGACGGCTCTCTCTCCCTGAGACACCCGTTGCGATGATCCCGTCACCCCGCCCGCCAGCCCGGTCCCTGCGTCGCTCTCATTGCCTCTTCCTCTTTATTTGTCTCGATCGTCTCGTCGATGGGCTGACGTCTTGGTCAGAGAGACGGCTGATAATAGAGAGACGTGAAGGATGTGTGCCATTATGCCCAATGGCGGGATTGCTTGCGTCTGCCGAGGAGGAACGGGGTTTGATTGCAGGGTGGGAGAGGAGTGGGGACGTGTGCTGGGCGCCAGGCCTGTCGGGTGTTGTCGTGTCGTAGCCTACAGGGGAGACGGCTTCTTCCC
This sequence comes from Sordariomycetes sp. B11D1, assembly GCA_025503055.1. Taxonomy (NCBI): domain Eukaryota; kingdom Fungi; phylum Ascomycota; class Sordariomycetes; species Sordariomycetes sp. B11D1. The sequence continues at coordinate 30,969 of JAMFQS010000075.1, read as the reverse complement.
GTCAACCCGGGTTGAAGGATGGGACGGGGCGTTTTTTCGTGCGGTGGACGCTGAGTGAGCACCGTGTCGGTTTGGACGCAGTGGTGACATGTACGGGCTGTGAGAGGGGCGCATTGCTGCCTTGAGGGCGGCGGGGAAAGATTGTTGCTTACGCTGAGCATCAGTCATGGCCTTTGGCTCGGTTAATTACTGCGTACTTGTATACATGCACAAATGTGGTACAACGTTGGAGTATCTCGCAATGACCCGTGGCCGCTTACTCACGCTCGAGTATCGACGGACAAGACGAGCGGTGAAATATCCGAGTCGCATCGCGGTCGACGTGGCCCGGGTACTCGCATTCCGAGTGCCGACCATGCTCCCACAATCCAAATCCAGAACCCACCAGCCCGCAGCATCCCATGCATGAGCTGAACTGCCCACAGTTCGATCTTGCTCACCTCGCAACCTCCCCAGATACCGAGTCGACAAGTCGTCGACACAGAGCAATATCGACCCGACGCCTCCAAGTGCCATTACCGACTCCGCGGCGCCAACGTGACATCAGCTCCCAATCCCCATGCCCATCTCGACAACCCCGGCGGCGATCATGACCGCTGGTCTGCTCCGCCACTCCCTACTGCAGGTACGAGTGGAGACGGAACGGTCCTTGGGTTATTGTGGACTTGGCGGTGCCTGGTGAGTGGCGGCAGCTGCGCGAGGATGCCAGCAAGTGTGAGATCTGAATGCGGAACGTGCCCGCGCGGATCTACCATGGAGAGCTTCTCCGTTTGCAGATTGAGGTTGTGGGGGAGAGGTTGAGTGACTGGCATGACTTCATCTCGAGCTGTACGAGTGGGTCTCGAGCTGGTTGCTAGTCACAGCTCGAGCATGTCTGAGCTATGGCCGCGCGCCTATGCGGGCATGCCAATACCGCCCACCCTATCATCCCGTCCTTGCATGAATATGCGTCCCTCGGCCCCCAGCCCAGCCCCTGGGGTTCTGGACCAGCAGAATGATGGAAAGGGCCGGGCGACCCAAGTCGGCAGTGGGAGCCGGATTCTCCGCATCCCTTGCCTTCCCGAGGTGGTCTCGGGCATATCAGGCCTGCGACTTATTGGCCGGATGGCGGGTACGATGGGCGCATGAATATGATGAAGCGCTGCTCTGAAGCCTTCCCTCTACATGACGGTGGCTTCTTGGCACCCTGGCGCCGGAGCCTCACCTTGGATGATGCACTTTAGGAACCCAACCCAAGGCCATCTCCAACGTATGGATCCTCCCAGCATCCAGGGTCCAGGGGACGGGACCGAGCGTCAAAGTAACACGGGGACAGCTCTCGGACCGCCTTCTGCCCTCGCACCGCGGTTCCTTCAGTCGTGGCTTAGAAGCGTAATGGCGGTTTCCAGACGTCTCATCCGGCAATAGTCATTACAGCTCATGCATGGTACTGCCGGCCACTTTCAGCGAGAGTATTCCAGTGTGGTGTTCGGAAGATCAGGGACGGCGTCTCGCGAGCCTCTCTGCCGCACTCCACTCCGACGCCGGCCACATCGGTCCGCTTCGCCGTGCATCCCCACGCTTATGCGGTGTATGTGTTGGCCGCCGCGAACCTCTCACGGCCCGTTGCGCAGACCGAGCGGTGGCAACCTGTATGATGCCAACCAGCGAGTGGGATGACCCATCTGGCGGCCGTCGTGTCCGCCGTTGCCATTTCTCGCGTAACTCGCGAGAGAGGGATAGTTACACCGGCTTATTGATCGCGCCGGAGGAGTCTGGACAGGGTTCTGTTGGCTCGATGCTGGAGTCTCGGCACAGCGCCGTCGATGCCGCCAACTGCTGCTGTCCTACCCCGCAAATCACCGCTGAGGGATGCTATTCCCGCACAATGCCATGCTGCCACATGCGGCAACCGGCTCTGGCTGGCGTGACACCTGCCACCACCACCCCTCGGACCTCTGTCACCTGTCTACGCCGTTATTTCTCACCCACCAGCTTTATCCGAGCGCCTTCGGTCCCGAAAGACCGGAAGATGTCGACACGTCACGTCGCCCGCTGCAGCCAATCCGACAGTCTCAAACGACGCGTCTGGCCTCGAGAGAGTGTGTGTGCGGCCCACGCGCGAATCTTCTGATCAAGCACCCACCCGGCTTATCCACCCACCTTGTACCGAACCCCGGGCCGCGTCCCGAGACCTCTGCTTCTGCCTACGCGCGCGCTCGAAGCGAATCGGCGAAGTGCCTTCCTGAACCTCTTGCCAGCCCCGCGCGACGGCACCTTCCTTCTTCCGCCCATCCCTCTGCCGCCTACTCCATCTCTTCAGCGACGCCGACCTCCACGCCGAATCCCCGACCCGCCCATATCCACACCCAGCAGAACTATCGCGGACTCGACTCATGCCACCACCAGCAAGCATCGATACCTGACAGATATACATGTTTGGCAGAATGGCTGCCGAGAGCAGCTCGCCCCCCGTTGGCGAGGACAACTGGGTCGCCTACATCGACGAGGCGCGCCGCACCGCCGACGATCTCGAAAAGCGCGTCAATGTCATCGAGTTGTACAAGCAGGCCATCTCCGCCGAGCCCGGCTCTGTCAAGATATGGCTCGCCTACTGCGAGTTCTTCCACTCTCTGTACACCGCCTGCCAGGGCCCTAGCCCGTCCTGCTGGTCTGCCGAGGAGATCATGATGGGCCGCGAGGTCTTCTCGCTTGACCAGGACCTCGACCTGTGGCAGACCGCCTACGAGGACATTAGGCTGCGCATCGGCGACAGCCACGTGCTTTGGGACCGCTGGGTCGACGTCGAGCTCGAGCAGCTCGCACGGACGAGGACCCGCGAGGGTATAGAGCGCATCACCTTGCTTTACCGCGACCGCCTACGGACCCCCCACATCACCTGGGACGAGACGTCTCAGCGCTTCTCGAGCTTCCTCTCCGAGCACAACAGGAACGGCTGGGAGGCCACCATGAAGGAGGTGACTGAGACGGCCCAGGAGGCCAAGGCCATTGTCGACGCGCGCCAGCGCTTTGAATTTCCCCTACAAAAGGCCGCCCGTGATGGGAATGTGGAGGAGGAGCGCAGCGTCATGAGGGAGTACCTGGCCTGGGAGATTGCGCAGAGCAAGAGGAAGGACGAGACTTCCTCGGCCGTGCAGCGGTGCCGTGCCCTGTTCTCAAGGGCCCTCACCGGTGTCCTCGCCAAGGACGATACTGCCTGGCTCGACTATATCGCCTACATGTCCGCGAACCTGCCCGCCGCCCAATCCGTTTCCAGCCTGCTGTCTCCCCTGCAGAGGGCCGTCGACCACTGCCCGTGGTCCGGCCCGCTGTGGTCCCGCTATATCCTGGCCGCCGAAGAGGCGGGCCTATCGTTTGACGACATTGAGAAGGTGAAGCATTCCGCGACGAACAACTCGCAGCTGTATAGGGACGGGTTGGCGAGCCTGCTAGAGATGTACGTCGCCTGGTGCGGCTACCTCAAGCGCATTGCAATGGACCCGAACGCGTCCGAGGAGGCGGTGGACGTCGCCGACGTCGGCCTGCCCGCGGCCCTCGAGAGCGTCGGTGTCCTGGGCAACCGGCTGTACGGGGCAGAGTTTCAGGGGGACCCGGACTTCCGCCTCGAGAGGACATATATCCTGTATCTAACCGAGAAGAAGGGCGCCATCGAAGAGGCGAGGGCCCAGTGGGAGGTGCTCGCGCGGAAGCAACTGTACGGAGACAAGTACGATTTTTGGCGGGCGTACTACCTCTGGGAGATGCAGGCCTTCCACATGGAGATGCAGGCCAAGGTAAGGTCCGCGTCGGGCTCGTCGGCGTCGAGCGGGCCCGTGGCTCCAAAGACGCCAGAGAAGGCGACCGCAGTGCTCGCGCGGGCTGTCAACCGCAAGACGCTTGACTGGCCGGAGCGCGCGATTGCTGTGTATCTGCAGCACTGCAACGACTACGAGCTGCCCCGTACGGTACGGCGCGCGAGGGATAATGTTCACAAGATCCGCATCGCCGTGGCGAAGCGGAGGGAGAGGGAGGCCCGAGAGGCCGCGGCGGCCTACGCGTACCAGACACAGGTGCAGGCAGACGCGGGGGACGCCGAGGGAGCAACCGTAGCGGCAGAGGCACACACCCCCGAGTCACCGTCGGGGACGAAGAGGAAGCGGGAAAACACGATGGACGGAGATGAGACGGCGAGCAAGCGGCCCAAGGGCGACGCGGCCAACGGCGAGGAGGCTCAGTCCAAGGGGTCGGAGGAGAACGGGCCGAAGCGGGATAGGGAGCACACGAGCGTTCTGATGACGAACCTTCCGGCGGACGTGACGCAGACGGCTATCAAGAAGTACCTCAAGGACTTTGGCCATATCCAGAACATGACGCTCGTGCGGGACAAGGACGCCGAGTCGTCGACGGCCCTAATCGAATTCGAGGACGTGATCGACGCCGAGGACTGCGTCAAGTTCAGGGACAATAAGTACCTGGGGGAGTCGCAGATCCGGGTCAAGTCGGGTGCGGGGCTCACACTCTTTGTGACCAACTACCCGCCGGCCGCGGACGACGAGTACATACGCAATCTGTTCGAGGACTGCGGCGAGATTCTTAGCGTGCGGTGGCCGAGCCTCAAGTTCAACACGCGGCGGCGCTTCTGCTACGTCTCGTTCCGGGACCAGGAGGACGCGGAGAAGGCGACGAAACTGGCGGGGAAGATGCTCGAGGGCAAATACCGGCTCGAAGTCAAGTACTCTGACCCGTCGAGGCGTAAGAAGCGAAGCGACGCGGTGTCAGAGAAGAGGGAGGTTTTCGTGGGGAACCTGGACGCCGCGCTTAAGGAGGGAGATGTCCGGGACGTGTTTGGGAAGTACGGGGCAATTGTGCGGGTGAGCATGGTCGGTAGCAAGCCCGGGCAGGTGAAGGGGAATCCGAGCGCGTTTGTGGAGTTCGAGAAGGCCGAGGATGCGGAGCGGGCCATTGCGGAGCTGCATAACACCAAGCTGAAGTCGCGGGTCCTGTCAGTGGTTCTCGCGCGGCCGAAGGCGAGTCTGTCGGGGAAGATTATCAACCCGGGTGCCCCGTCGGGAGGCGGACACGGCGCGCCAGAGGGTGCAGCGGAGGGCGCGCAGCCGCAGGAAAGCGGCGCGCCGTCGCCCCCGTCCCCGGGCGAGGGTCCCACGCCGGCCGAGCTCGTGCCGCCCGTTGACACCCCCCGGGAGATCTACGACAACCCGGCGATCCGGCGCAAGGTGGCGGTGATGAACCTGCCCGACACGGTGAACGAGGCGAGGGTGCTGGAGCTGGCGAAGCCGATCGGCGAGGTGGAGAAGCTCGTCCTGCAGCCGAGGAAGGGGTCCGCCGTCGTGACGTTTGTGGACGAGGCAGCGGCGGGGAGGGCCATGATGGGACTTGACGGGAAGGAGTGGGAGGGGAGAAGGTTGAAAACGGGGGGGATGGCGGAGCTGGGCAAGTATACGGGTAGGGACGCTTCGGTTCAGAGCCGGGGGGGCCCCAAGGGGGCGGATAAGGGGAAGGAGGAGAAGAAGGGGAAGGCGAGCTTGGCGCCGGTTAACGTTAGGAGGCCCGTCCTTGGCGGACGAGGCGGGAAGAGGGGGCTTGGCAGGCCCGTTGCCTCGGTGGCGCCGAAGGACAAGAGCGAGAAGGAGGGGGAGGAGGAGACGGGCAAGGCAGCGGGTGGGGGGGCCAAGTCGAACGCGGACTTCAAGGCCATGTTCCTTGGGGGTGGGCAGAGCTGAGGATGGGCATGAGCCTTGGCATGGGGTTGTAGGAGTCTTTTTTTCCTTTCTTTCTTTCTGTATGATTAGGGGTAGTCATATGCTCGAGAAAATGGGTGAGTGGGTAGAAGGGTCGGGGAAAAGCTGGGGGGCAGGTTTGATGCTTTGCGGATAGCGAAATTACGGTGCTTTCCGCTTGTGAGGCTATGTTTGTGTCTCTTGCGTGTGAGTGTGTGGTATCAGTATGTATCGAAGATTGAGCTTCTGGCTGGCCAAGTCGTATAAGTGGGCGACGGTAACGTAGCGCTTCGGCTGGGTCGGCGTGTATATGGTATCTGCATATCAAGTGGACATTTTCCCTCCCTATACAGGTGCATCTGGTACACCGCGTAGTTGTGTTCCGAGGGGAAGGCACTGTCTATGGAGTTTGGAGCAAAGGTTTGGCCCGAGGGAGTGTCAATCTCGCCTGGGAAAGAGGTCCGCGGATGTCGGCGTCTCCCTTCCCCGGAACAAGAGTCACGCTTGAACCAAGCACGGGCAACGTGACTCAGGGGCTTATCTTGGGAGGCGGTGTATGGAGCTCGACTGGTTTCGGCGTCTGCTAAGGGAAAGGGCGGCGCAAGAGATGAATCAGAGTACCACGTCGGTATGATTGGTGGCCTCACGTTGGACGAGACGAGTGTCTGGAGCCTACGACAGTGTGAAGTATGTCAAGGAAGGAGGCAAGGTGATTGCCAGCGGATTCGCTAACAGCCGTGGTGTGTCCGTGCTGTGAGTTGTGGGCAGGTAGCACCTTCCTCGACAACGGCAGCATTGGCACTTTATTAGGAAAGCGCGCCCCGAGGAAGATGGACATACAATCAGAGCAGGGAGGATTCTCTCCGCATCATCGTCTCTTTTGTCCTTCAAAGGTGGTCCAATCCATCTGTCTGTCCATGTAAACCAGCATTTGCCTTTCCCTGTATGGATGGCCTCAGGGCTTGCTTCCGACGTGCCAGAGTCCAGGAAGTGACGGGAGTTAGGAAGATGGTGAAGACACGCTGGAGCGAGGGACAAACTCACAGCGAGCTCCTTGTCAAAGGTTGTCGGCCGCTGTCGACCGCATCAAGGAGAAGGAGGGGATGAACCACCACGCCCACTTTTTCCTAGATTCGTCAGGATCCACCGACTGGGCAAGACAAATGGCGGATTCCACATCGCCAGACATGGCTTCTATCCTGACAGGCAATCGGGTGTCCTTCCCTGTCTGATTCTCAGAAGCAGAAGGGCGTTACATTCCGGGAGTTCGGTGTTTACCTCTTCGTGGTCATGGAGCCGAGTTTCACTTACAATAGGCAGCCTGCTCTCTGGCTCTGCCACAGGTCGTATTGGGCTTGTGGATGGTGTCAGAATGCGATACTTTGAGGGATTTGTGGTGAGAGAGCCCAACTCAGAACTGGCGAAGGTCTCGTGGGGCGGTACCGACAAGGAGGCGGCGGTGGTGACGGCCATGGAGATCATTAGGCCACAGGACACGCCAACCGGCTACGAATGTCAGCGCAAGCAGTAAATTTCTGTCCTCTTCGAGATGTTCTCCACAATGGATTCGAAGCCTGGATCGGGTCCGGCACGAAAGAAAGACTCCCTCTGGTCTGTCTGGTGGACGGAGCCAAATCGTCTACCTCCACTATACTGGCGCGTCGAGCTCGGTCGATCCTTCAGGAAGATGACGGTGTAAGGGGAAGATTGTTCCCATGTCGATGAGAGGTCCGGGTAAGCTGGACGGCGAGGAAAAGGCTGCTCTGAACGCACTGCGTTCGCATGAGAATAAGCTTTGGAACGCAGCAATGACCGATGAGCAAAGGAACGAGCGAAACAAGTATTGGTTGGCTGAGAGCACTTTGCCAGCCCTGAAAGGGCGTCACAAGGAACAGACGCGCGAATGGACGCCGAAAGGCGGGGGCGGGGGTGGGGAGGGAGGGCCAAGAAAGAAGCAAGTTTACGAATGCCTCTTGTCCCGTCAGTGACATCCTCAGGCTGACTTCAGGTAGAAGAATGCCCATATTGTCGATCCCGAGCTTCTCGAAGCCCTTTTGGCAACCGCACAGGAATACTCGGGGCAAAGAAATCGACGGACGGAATCTGATCCTGGAGCAGGTGGACATGGAAGCGTCGGTTTGCAGGTATTCCATGGAACCCAAGTACCCGGGGCTGGTTCGAACCGAGCGGAACCCGCACTTACATGACCTTAAGGACGTCGAAGTCTTGTTGGTAGTTGTCCGACAGCACGGGCCAAGGTGGGAGCTGTGAGCAGGGAGATGAACAAGCCGTGGACATCATGTATGAAGGACGGTGGCGCCATAGGTAGTTCTCAAAGCTGCAAGCCACGAGAATGCGATGCGACGGTCCATCATCCACTTGGGTGTATTCTCGGCTAAAGTCATTTGGCTAAAGTCATTTGCAATTGTATCGTGATGGTCGTTGGGATCGCGCGTCAACCAATCCTCGCGTTAGTGGCTTGGCAGGCTTGACCTGAGCTCTTCGTCTCTTACAGCCGAGGGGGCTGGCCGTGGTGGTTGGAGAGGACAGGAGGACCGGGCCTCAAGCGTATGGGCATGTGTGTGTGTATATACTAGCCGAGGGAGAAAGGTGCACGTATGTACAGAGAAGACCAATCTTGGCAGACGGTAGCTGACGCCCCGGGCTGAGAGACCTCGGGCCTGGGCGAATATCTACTTTCACGCTCATCCCGACCTCCCGCCCAACCCCTATTCCCCATGTCTTCCCACGCCAACCCCCCGCGTCCTCACGAAAGGCCCTCCCTTAGTTGAAGGGGGGGTTGGCGTTATTGATCAGCATCTCGAAATACTCCTGCGACCACTGCCCAGCCTCTGGCGAGGGCTGGAAGGCGTCGGGCTTGCCGCAGAAGGAGTCGTAGCGATCGGCGGTCTCGTCGCTCGTGCCGTCGGACTCGCCGCCGGGCTTGACCCACACGAAGGCGTCGGCGAGCTCGGAGCCCGTGTCGGCCGAGGGGCGGATGCCGAAGCCGGAGCCGTTGACGTTGCACCAGTCTAGAGGCCTGTTAGTCCTGCTGTTGCTCTGGGAAGGGGCGGACGCGAGGGCGTGGGATATGGGGTACGGGTGGAAGGGGCAAGGGGAGGGGGGGAATACTGTAAGAAGGACAGAAAAAGGGGGGGGGGGAAGGGTAGAAGAGAAGTGCAAAGGGGGTCAAGAGCAGAAAGGGGTGGCCACTTACTCCCCCACTCCTCACGGTTCCCCTGGACGCCGTTCCTCCCGGTATCAACGATGGCGTGGTTGGGCATGCCCGCGGAGGCGAGAGCCTCGCCGAAGATCTCGACAAACAGCTTCTCGTTCTGGCACTTGTTCCACTCGGCGTCCGAGTCGCCCGCGAACTCGCCGGGGGTGGCGTCCCACGAGTTCCAGCCCGCGACGTTGGTCGCGATCCCGCGGAACTGCGAGGGGCTGCCGGCGGCCTTGTAAACGGCGGCGAGCTCCTCCGCGCCGGGCTGGAGGTTGTCGTTCCAGCCGAGCCTGGGGCGTGTCAGTCTTTGGGCCTCTGTCTCCGCAAGGTCTCCTTGGAACAGGGGTGAGAGGAGGAGGGGGGGGGAGCAGAAGAAAGGGGCGACTTACCAGCCACCGTGGCCAGCGTCAAGGTACTGGACGACGTTGGGAAGGTTCAGCTGCTCGAGCGCGTACTTGACGCCCTCGCGGTAGCCCTCGGCGCTGTCCTGGCAGGTCTGGAGGTCGATGTTGGTGATGAGGTTGGGGAGCGAGTCGGGCTCGATGACGAGGGCGAAGGCCGTGTTGGGCTTGGACTTGATGATCTCGGCAATGGCTGTATTTTTAATTCACATGTCAGTGTCTGCTTCCATCATCTTCGGGTTGTTGTTGTTGCTCTTGCTGTTATAGTGGTGAATGAAAAGGGGGCTTGGTCGACCGGCCCCGGTTTGACAACACACGCGTTCCGAGAAAGAGCAGGGGGAAGAGGGGAGAGGCGGGGTGGACTCACGGTCGATGAACTCAGTCTTGTACCTCTCGATCTCGCCGACCTTGAGCTCGCCGTTGGAGGCCTTGGCGGCGCAGTCACGGCCGGGGAGATCGTAGACGACGACACCGAGGACCTCGTCGCAGGGGACCTCCTCGACGACGGTGCGGAGGCGCTCAATGTTCTCGATGGTGTCGCTGGTATGTGTTAGCACTGGCCTCCAATCTCATAGTGCCTCCCCTCCCTCTTGGCCCCTTTCCCACTGGTCCTCGCCGCGCCACAGCACGGCACCAAACGCCGGAGCAGAGGGATACTCACCACCACACAAAGGTGCCGATATCAGCGACCTGCTCCGCCTTGGCCGCCATGTCGGCGTCCATGCTCGGGATGGCGGCCTCGATCTCGCTGCGGTAGAAGCTGTTGGCGTGCAGGGCGTACGACTCGAAGACGTTCTCGTCGCCCGAGAGCGTGACGGCGCTGTCGCAGCCGCCGGCGGACTGGCGCTTGGCGTTGGGGGCCGCGGCGGCCGTGGTGGCCAGGGCGAGGGCCGTTGTGAACTTCATCGTGGCGCTTTGTTGGCTTTGTGGTTGCGGTGAGGGTGGAAGGGGAGGAACGGCATGCGGACTGGGCGAGGAGCGGGCGGGCTTATATGCTTGGAACAGGACCGGACGGGAGCCAGCCACCTTGCACTCGGGTATTGGACCGCCGCCTATTCCGACACGTTGACACGTCGCCTCGTCTGGGGTAATATGGGACCCGGAACCACACTTCCACGACAAGGCGAGGATCGACGAACCGGAGGAGTGTCCCGTCTCGCCGGAGGGATGCCTCCGCGGGACGGCGGCGGTACATCGGACGGGTTACTTAGACCGGGAAGCCCAATGGGGCCTGCGGGCGGTAGGTAATATCCAGGAACAACCCCCCCCCCCCCCCTTTTTTGAAATGTGCGCATGATGTACACGGCTTAGACGAGCCCATGTGCCGTCTGCAAGGCACAGAGCCATTGGCCTAGAGCACGAGACCATGCGGAGCCTCAATCAGGAACGGAGGCCCGTCTGGCGCGGCCTGTGTCCTCGACGTGACCCCAGGAGCCCCAGTGCCGCCCCGGATGCCGTGTGCTGCCCCCCTAGCCTCCATGGCACCGAGCCAGGGGCGTCGTCCGAGATGGGACGCGGGGTACGTCATATAAGCCGGCCCCCCCTAATCTGGCGGGCGGGATGGCGCAAGGGGTCATTGGCCGCCGTCTTGCGTTGTGGCCCTGTCATCTGTCACGGCGGCAAGAGGCTGGCGGCCCGTCGGTGCAGAGCTAGGATCGGGGTGGCCGTGAGGCGGTTTACGAGCGGGGCGGGTCGGTTCTGTGGTGTTTTGTTTTACAGGTGGAGAATCGGGGCGCCGTGGTCTCGGATTGGGATGGGATCGGCAGCTGGGGTGGCATCGGGGGTCCTTTGGGCTCGCGGCAAGAGCCGGCGGGAGCGGGTTCCGGTGTAAGGAGTCCCTGGTGGTCATGCTCCCCCGCGTTGGGCAACAGGGGACTCGGCTGCCGGACTGTGGGCGGGAACACCTTACCTGCCGTTGTTCACGGCGCTGACTTAGACCGGACAATCACAGGGCGTGAGGCGGGGGCGGCATTCCCGAGGGAGGCACGGCGGCGCGAACCGAGCATAGCGTGGGCCTCGCAACAGGATCTGAAGGCGCGGCGGCATTCGCCGTCTCTGCGAGCTGACCAGCGGCGCACGGCACATGGGATTTTATGCCGGCATGCCCGCGGCGGGATGGGGCGGCACGAAGAGCGCGCCCCCGGGGGGGGGGGGGGGGGGTTCCCGGGCCTGCCTCCCGGGGTGCGGGGGCGGGGGCGGGGGCCGGGATGGAGGTCCGGGACGCCGGCTGCGGAGCCGAGACGACCGGGATCCGCGAGCTCAACGTCTCAGGGTCGGATGGTTTGTTGTGCGTGCATGGTGTCGCCCGCAATTAACATGGAACCCTGTCTCACACGTTCCGCCGTCGAAAAGGGGTTACCATTACGGGGAGACGGAGTCTCTGCGCGGGAGCCTCCGACTCGTGGATAAAAAAAAAAAAAAAAAAAAAAAGGAAAAAAGGAAAAAAGACACTAAAAAAAAAAAAAAAAAAAAAAAAAAAAAGGCACCATGTACCCGCGTACAGCCCGCCTCGGGATATAAATTGCGAGTAACCGCGTGGCAGCGCAGAACCAAGGGGCCGTGCCGTCATGAGCACATTTCTGGCGAATGGCGCTGCGTTGCCCGCTCTTCGCCTAATATCCCGGGGCTCTCGTTATATTAGCTGCCATGTGGTAGCGAGCACTGTATGTGGCGGGGTTTCCCCCAATCGGGCCTCGGCACAGGGACAACGGCCTTGGTTGAGACGAGACGGCAGCATCTCCGGGCCTTGGCGGCTCGAGTGGTCCGTTGTCGTACGGGCGAGAGAGGGAGATGCGGGGAGCGTCGGGCCCCGTCTTCATTAGCCGGCGGCATGAAGATCTCAGTATGCCCCGGTATCGGTACGGGGATCTTGGGCGAAGAAGGAGTGAGGGTGCATAATCCCCGGAGCGTCAGTCGGAGGAATGCAGCAACTGCGAGCGAGGTGCCGGAGAGGGGAGACGCGTGTCTTGACGTTGTTGTCTAAGTGGGAGGCGCCTGGGCGTGAGCACGTTGGCAGAAACTCCACCGCACCACGAGAGTAGAGGCTTGAGGGGGCGGCGTCTGTCTCGGAGCTCCCGGCACCATGATCTATAAGGGGCCGCTGTGCTGTTACACGGACGGTCTCCATGATCCGAAGACAAAGGGGGGTCTCCCGGACCGCGAGACGACGAGTGACGCCCGCTACTACATGCTCGACTTAGGAAGGCGGAAGCTCGCACCTTGATAGAGGGCAGAACCAGACAGACGCTCATGATCGGGGCAGGGATCGGGCGTTTCATGGCCTCGCTACATGAGGCCGAGACGGATGCACCGGATGGATGTGCGGAGAGCATGGGATTACACACGTCGCAGCAAACCGCACCACGTATCTAGTGCGGTTTGCCCAAGGGGGACCCGTCCAACATGGTGGGCACGTAAAGATTCGTTTGAAAACATCTCCAAGGACGCGTGACATGTTTTCGAGGCGCGGCACACCTCCCGGGAGACTCGGGGCCACAGACGCCCGTTCGGGCGACCACACTCATCTCCAAGGCGGACCGAGCCGCGCCATACTCGTGTGAACCAACCAAACAGATACCGTGTGCCCCGGAAGCCCTCCCAGCACTCGGATCTGCAACTGCAACTGCATCTTTTCGCCCCTTGCTTCGCTCACGTCCACTCTTTGCAAACATGTAGACATACATGGCCCTCTACCGCCTTAGTCAAACCCCCCAACGTCGACCCGCCCAACACTCCAAATCTCCCTCTCATCCTCCGCCTCCTCAAGCCCCAGACTCCCCCCACCATCCGCCTCTCTCCTCTCCCTAACCTGGGCCCCAAGCCTCAGCGCAACCCTCTTGAAGTAGTCGCCCATGCTCCTCTTCGTACCCGCCGGCAGCTCCGCCCCGGGGCCGGCCATGTACCGATCGAACACCCTGCCCTCCTCGTCCGCAACGTCGAATAGAGCCACAAAGGCCGCCTCGGCCGCCAGCTTGACGGGGATGACGGGGTCGCGGACGGAAGCGAAGACGGGCGGCGCCAGGAGGGCGACGTGAGGACGCGCGAGGTCGGTCCTGCGGGAGAGGGTGCGGAGAAGGACGAGGCAGAGGCGCCGGACGTCAGAGGGGTTCCCGGGCGCGACGACCTCAGCCACCGTCTCGAGGACCTGCTTTGTCGTCTCGAAGGCGTGGGGGTGCTCCGCTAGGAGGAACTTGCCCGTCGCGAGGATAGAGTTTTCCGCGATGAAGACCTGGGGATCCTTAGCACCGCGTGTTCACGTGAAAGATGAGGAAAAGGAGAAGGGGCGACATACCGTCTTGTTCTTCATGCCGCGGCACAGCAGATCGGGTAGATCCTCCGCCATCGGGCCGCTAAGCAGCACATCAGGCGACTCCAGCAGCACAGCGTTGAGCGCCAGCACCGACGACGGCGAGAAGCCCGTCATTACCCGGTTTCGGATAAGCCCCGCAGCCACATCCTCGGGCACCACCTTTATCAGCGCGCCGAGTAGCTTGGCGTTCGTGACAGTCATCGCCGTGTCCCCCTCGTCCACCTCCATGTCGATGAGCGAGAGCACCGCCGCCCGCGACGCCTCGCCCATGTTGGACCCCGCCTTGCTGACGACCTCGTACAGCGCCTTCAGCATCGCCGTGCGCACGCCCGCGTCGGACGTCTTGCACCCGGTAACCAGCTCCGCGACAAGCGGGTCTATCCGCGGCGTGTACTTGATCAGCGTGCCGAGCGCCTTGGCGGCCCGCGACCGCAGCGCCTCGCTGGACTGGTCCGCAAGAGACTTGGCAAAGGTGCGCTGCAGCTGCGGCAAGAACGGCTTGAGCGCCAGCGGCATCTTCTCGAGGAGGTTGTTCAGCGCGAGAAGGATTGCCTCCTTGACGTCCGTTGAGCGCTCCGACACCACGCGGATCAACGGACCGGTGATCTGCGTCACGAACGGCTTCAGCGACGCCTCGCTCGTGCGATCGATGATGTCGGACAGACCGAGCGCCGACTGCGTCCTCTGGTCCGGCGTGCCGTACATCAGGCCCTGCAGGAAGATGGGTAGGATGGCGCTGATGCCCTTCGGCAGCTCGAACCCGCGGAGGTTCGAGCCCGGAACGCCCACGAGCTGCAGTGTAGCACGCGTCGACGGCCCGAGCGCCTCCATCTCCTCCTTCTTGAGCTTCTTGGTGAACTTGCTCAGCGCGGTCCACGCCGCCTTGACCACCTCCACGTCGCTGTCGTCAAACGCCATCAATAGCGAGCGGATCACGTCGGGGTTGTACCGCGAGTAGTCGATCTCGGCCTGCTCGAAGAAGCGGCCAAGGTGCAGCGCTGCCGCCGCGCGACGTCGGTGGTCGTCGTGCTTGACGAGCCCCAGCATGACGTTCATGACCGTGTTGAGGCCCTCGACCTCGTCGATCGAGAGGATCACCGTATCGAACGAGTCGCCCAGGTTCTCCCTCAGACCGTCATCCTCAGCGCCGATGATGTTGTCTAGGAGCGAGTTGATGATGTTGGGAAGGCGCCGGTTCATAGCCGGGCCAGCAACACGGGAGAGCGAGCCCAGCGCCTTGGCGTTGAACGCCGAGATGGGCGGCCGGATCAGCGTCGGGATGAGGTTCGGCAGGATGATGTTGGAGCGCGTCGTCTCCGTCAGGAGCGTCAGGAGCGCAGACAGAGCATTGTCCGCATCCTCATCCGACTGCAGGAGGTTGAGAAGATGGGGAAGAACCTGGTCGACGGCACGCTTGCCAAAGATCTGCTGTAGCGTGTCGAACGCCTCGGCGGCGGCTTCGCGGACGTCCTCGTTGGAGTCGATGAGGGCGGTGCGCACAACCGAGATGAGCGTCTTCTCGTGCTCCTCGAGCGCATCCTCCGTCGCAGACGAGATGACCTCCTTGAGCGCGAGGCAGATACCCTGCTTGGCGCTGGTGTCTGTGGAAGTCTGCAGGCCCTCCTCCAGAGTGGGCAGCACGCTCGCGAGAACGCCGTCACCAGCCCGGCGAATGAGCTCGCCGAACGTGTTGCTGGCAATGACCTTGTGCTCCATGTTGGTGCTTCCAAGACGACGGATAAGGAGCTGCGTGAGGGTCGGGACGAGCTCCTTGAGTGTGCGCGGCGTCGACACAAGGGCCTTCCAGACGGAGATGGCCGCCGCACGCACCGCGTTCGACGTATCGCAGCGGCAAACGTACAGCGCCGACAGGATCTTGTTGCGCTTCTCGTCCCCAAGCACCTCCCGGAGCGACGTGCCGGCCTCCCGGGCACGCTCCAGCTCCTCCTCGGCATCGGCCTCGGCCTCCTCCTCCTCGTCCTTGGCGGTAATACCGGTGAGGTTGAAGAGGAGGTCGCCCACGAGCTCCACGGAGCTGAGACGGATACGGTAACTGTCGTCCGCCAGGCCGCGCTCGAGTTCAGGAAGCAGCAGGTCGACCGCCTTCATGGCAAAGTTCTTGACTAGCAGGCGGCCAGCGCGCAGAGCCGTCTCGCGGATAGACTCCACGTCGTCGGCAAGACCAGCGAGGATGGGCGGGATGATCCTCCCGAGGTAGTTGGCGAAGCTGTTTCCGAAGCACACGGGCAAGAAGATGAACAACGACATGAAGCCCTCGCGCACGGCGGCCTTGGAGGACTCGACGTTCTGGAGGATCGTAGGCAGCGTCTCCTCGAGACGCGAGGTACCGAGACCGGCAAGGACCTCGCTGAGCGCCTGGGCGGATCCGAGACGGTCGCCCGCGCCGGTGTCCGACTTGAGAGTCTGCATGAGACCGGGGATGAGATCCGGCAGCGCGTCCTCGCCGAGTTTCTCGACAAGGGACCCGAGGGCCCTCGAAGCGGTGGCGCGGGTGGTGGGGACGGGGTCGACCGCCGCCACCTTGAGGCCGGCAACTAGCACGGGCAGATGGTTAATCAGGTCTCGCCTCTCCGTCAGGTGAGCGAGACTGCCAATGACCTGCGCCGCCTTGCGCTTAGTGTTCGACCGGTCGCTAAGACCACGCTGGAGGATGCGCGAAACGAGGGCCAGAGATGGCGCATCGAGGTAGTGCACGAAGTGGACCTTGATGAGCGTGTCCAGCGACTCGTCCGTGTACTTAGTCGGGTCGCTGAGGGCCTTGAGAAGGATGTCGACGATGCCCTTGACCTCGGGGTTGGTGATGACCTCGCCGAAGCGCTTGAGGGACTTGTTCGCACTCGCACGCACCTCCTTGTGACTGTCGTTGAGTACAGCCGTGAGCGGCGGAATGATCTCGGGCAGACTCAACGACAGCTGCTGGGGATCGAGATACGCCATGGCACCGAGCAGATCGCAAGCTCCCCGCTTGCTTCGCCACTGCTGCTCGTCCAGGCCAGACAACAGGGTCGGCAGGATCTTCTTCACACCGTACGAGCTTAGCTTTGCGAAGCAGGCCTTGGCCGCTTCCAGGGCAGCATCGCGGACGTTGGCGTTGCCGTCACCGAAGCCGGTGAGCAGCTGAGGGACGATCTCGATGACGTAGGGCTCGAAGATGCGGCCCAGAACCAGGGATAGAAGTTCGTAGGCAAGCAGCGCGGACTCTCTTTGGCTGGCATCCTTCTTGTTCTCCATGGCACCCTTGAGCGTGCTCATGATCCGGTACTCGCGCAGCGAGCCGATGCCCTTGCCCTTGACGAGACCGGCGAGACCGTAAGCCGAGCCGCGCTGGACGGCGTACTTCTTGGACGTCATCAGCGTCTCCGTTACCTCCTCAAAGTAGCGAGACGACTTCGGCCCATAGGCCACGACCAGTGGAGGCAGGCATTCGGCAATGGCGTACTGGACGGTTTCGGAAGGGGTGCTCAGCGTCGCGATAAGCCTGTCAATCACCACAGGAAGCTTCGAGTCACCTGGTTTCAAGTGCCGAGCTAGGGCGCCGTACATGATGATGACGGCCTCGTTCACGCGGTCTGCCGCGTCGGTGCCCTTGTCGGGGCCCTCAAGCGTCCGCTCAAACATGTTCATCAGCTTCTCTAGGATGACCTTGCCGTGGACGTCGATCGTCCGGTTCGCCGCCTCGAGCATCTCAGCCCGAACAGCGGCGTTCTGGTCGCCAAGCGGGCCCCTCTCGATAAGGAACGCGAATAGGGGATCGAGCTGATCCTTCGTCAGGTGAGGGGCCAGTTCCTTGAAGGCACCCGCGAGGCCATGGCGGGACTCCCACGGATCAGAGAGGTCCATCTTTTTGGGCATGCCATACTCGTCAAGTAGTTGAACCCTCGGCTTGGCGAGCTCGACGTAGGAGTGCTCGAGCTTCTCTATGATCTGCTCTAAGGTAGAAGTGTAGGCGCCAACAGCTTCTGCCAATGACCTAGCCGCAGACCTGCGCAGCTGGCCGTCCTTGGTCTCCAGATATGGCAGCATCTTGAACGGCACCTCTTCCGACACGGAGAAGCCGCTCTCCTCCCAGATCTCCTGGCCGAGCAGGCGGTTCTCTTCCTCATCATCGTGCGCAGCAAGCCAGATCTCGTCGGAGAAGCCCAGCTCGCTCATATCAACCTCGGAGCTGATAGACTGCAGGACAGCAGTTCGCACGGATGTCTGCGCCACGATTGCACCCTTAGAAAGGACGGAGATCTCATCGACCGTCATGCTGGGTGCCGCACAGCGACAGATGTCGGCAAAACAGTCCTTGATGAGCTTGTAGTGCTGCGAGTGCTGCTGCATGGCGTCGATGAGCGTGCTTATTATCTCGGACCTTGGCACTGCCTCATCGCTGCAAACGTCCGAGTGGAATGCCAGCACCTCGGCAGCGAGAACAATCTGCGCGTCGCGTTCGTCGACGCTCTCACCCACGCCGCCGGTGCGGAGAACGTGCTGCAGCAGGGGAGCCATGTAAACGAACGACACCGCGTCGAAGGGCCGCTGCTCTCCAGCGAACCGGAGCCTGTACAGAATCCTTGTTACAAGGTCATCGACGGGCTCCTGCGTGAGCTCCTCCGGGAGGGACGAAACGCCCATCGCGCGCAGGGTAGCAACTCCGATGAACGGTCTGTTGGACCCTAAGCGGCTGGTGGTCCTCTCGGAGCAAGAGATGATGGCATTAGGCGCGGCGTCTCCCGTGACCAAACAGGCGCCAGCATCAATAGCTCTGAGTAGAGACTTCAAAGCAGGCCAGAACCACATGAGGTCCTCCGTCGGCGGGCCCGTTGCTAGGCTGCGGGTCATGCCAATTCCACGCTCCAGTTTGGCGACCGTGGCGCGAACGGACTCCCTGATGCTAGCCTCCTTCTTGAGCTGGGCGTTGACCTTGGCGTTTTCGTCGGCCGTCAGCTTTTTCTGCTGGCCCTTCTTCGCAGCCAGCTGGTTTCTCAACTCTTCCTCCCACTTCATGATGTCGTAGTCTTTGGCGTTCTTGTTGGGGACGACGTTCTTCGACTTGCTGGCAAGAACATCCACAAAGGTAGTACCTTCCGGGGTCTTGTAGATGGCAGCTTCAACGGGCCCAACGTTCTCCAGTTGGGCGGCGTCCAAGTCATCCTGTATCAAGGACACAACCCTAGGGGTCATTGTGGGAGGGGCGACGAAACAAAGCTCGGCGGCGGCCTTATAAGCGGCTTCTTTTGCGTTGGTTGACTAAACAGATGCGTTAGCCCTCGTCCTAACTCTCACATGTATACCATGGCCATAGTAGGAAATAACAAGACTGTACCTTCTGCTCGATAGACGTAGCTTCCATTATTTGATTGATGAGGACGTCCTCATGCTTCCTCGCAATATCGCCGGGATCCCTCTCGGCCTTGAGACAGAGATCAATCCACCCAGCCCCACCGACCAGCTCAGGCCTTCCAAGAACGACAAAGGAACAGAGCTGGCGGTCTAGCTGTTCGGCGTCGGGCTCATGTCCCTGCACCTTTGCAGCTTCCGGACCCAGGCATATGCTCTTCACAATGGGGTGTAAAGCATCCTCCTCAGACTTCGTGATGACGGCCGCGCTCTCCTTGTCAGCGACCTCAACGGACTTGAGCCAATGCCAGAGACCGTTGATGACAAGGCTGGAGACGGCGACCGGGTCAGCGAAGTAGACACGAGTTAGCTTGTCTCTCGCCTCCTTCGAGACTCTCGGGCTGACGGTCGACGAGCACACAAGGAAGATGACAGCCTCAGCCCAGGCGAGGGCAGCACCCGGGGCCATTCCCTTCAATAGGGTGTTCGGGAGAAGTAGTAGGGCGCGGCTCAACCACCAGAGCTCGTCGTCAGCTGTAAGCTTGCTGTAGATACGGGGATTGAGGAGGAAAGACGGCTTCGGCCCAACAAAGAGAGCTTGCTTAGGTATCGAGACCTTGGCGAGAGCCGCCTTGACAGCGGCGTTCTCCAAGCGGCCCTCGAGCCAGGGGGTAACGGCAGTGATGATGTAGCCAGCCACGACGAGGCCGTTCTGCGACGCAGCGAGGGGGTTGTTCAAGACCTCATTATAAGAGTCTAGTAGCTTCGGCAGTGTCGCCTCAATAAACTGAGGAGCCGCCTTCGCCAGCGTATCATCCTCCATCGCAGCACCCAGCACCTGGCCGGTTCGCAGGATCCATATCCTCCGCGACGGGACCTTCTTGTCCGCTAGGCCCTTGACGAACGAATCTAGGATATCCTTGGGGATGTTCAGCCCGAGGCGCACACAGCAATGCGCGAGAGTCGCAGTCTCGGCCTGTAAACAGCCCTCGTTGCCCTCCTTCGCAGCAACGGTCGCCAGGGCCGAAGCAACCTGCCCGACCTTGTCGTCCGAGAAAGGGGCATGCTCGAGAAGCTGAGCGTGCAGGAGTCTCTGGTCAACAGATGTGAGTTTACCAGACTTGAGGGGCACCAGAATCTCGTCGAGGGCTTTGTCGAGCGAAGGGCTGGACTGCGTCCTCAGGCACAGCGCCGCAAAGGACGAAGCAACACCACTGCGCACGGCGGCATTGGAAGACTTGACATTGGAGAGTATGGGCTTCAACAAGCTCTTGGCGAGTATCTCGGAGAGGTCAAAGGATTTGGGCAGCGAGTCGACGAGAGGGACCAAGACGTCACAGAGGACCACCTCGGGAGCGCGCAGCAGGCCCTTCTCAACTGCCGGCAAGACCTCCTTCTCGATGTCTGCAAGAGACGCAAAGTCTACGAAGAAGTCCAAGAAGGCGCCGGCGATGTGCTTCGGGACAGACGCGCGAGAGCTGACGATCTCCCTCGAGTAAAATGCGAAGTACTGGTCCTTGTGCTTCTCCAGGACAGGCTTAGCCGCTGGGATACGTGACGACACGCCCGCAATAACGCCAAGGTAAGGGGCATTCCTCGCGGTGGGCTGGCTCCCCTTCGCTGACAGGAGAGAGAGGGTAGCGTCGACGGCCTTCTCGCCACGGGGACTCTCCTGGGAGAAGAGCTTCCTGAGACCGCGGCGGGTGATGACGACGGCGGAGTGGGAGATGCCGGGCTTGGCGGTGGGACCAAGGCACTTCTCCAAGACGAAGGCGTGGCTCTGGATGATCTGGGGGCCGAAACGCTCCCATTGGGGGGTCTGTGCCAGGTGCTGCGTGAGCAGGCTGCACCACTCGACGAGCACGAAGGCGACGGTCGGGGCGATGCCGGGCTTCTGGCACTCTTTGGTCAAGGCGGCGACGAAGGGCGCGAGGAGGTCAAGGTCGAGGCCGCTGGATATTATCGAGACAAGGCAGCTCTGAACGGCGCGGCGCGAGGGGCGGTCCTCGTAGGCGCTATGGGTCCAGAAGATGATCTGGAGGAGGTTGGAGACCGCGGACGGGTCGAGGTCTAGATGAATAGGCTTCGTTAGCATGGTAGACCCCGGATATGTCGCCGTCGCAAGAGACGTGTGTATACTGAGTGCAGTCCATCCCCAGCGCGGGACGGGGCGAGCTCGTGGGGATGGCATATCAAGACAGAAAGGGGCCGGCGAGGGCACTCAGAGGGCCAGACGGGATGGTGGAGCGCACCTTTGTGGGCTATCCTCTCGTCGATTGTGCGCAGCTGGGCCATGCGAAGCGACGTGGACGAGGACATGAGGGCGGTCCGCGCGGCGACCATGTCGAAGGCGGCGGGACCGTTCGTCGTCGGCTCGGCCATGGCGACGACCCGGTCGAAGTCGGTACGAGAGGAGCGGTGAGAGTGTCGAGGTTCAGATTTCTTCAGGTTATATGCATCTGGGGCGAGCGTCGTGAAGGCGCGTTGCTCTCGGGCGTGATGGGCGTTGGGTCGAGATGCAGCTGCTGCGGACTGTTCTGTGGGGAGTTGCCCGAGAGTTGATGTCTACAAAACGAAGTACGAATTTCTAAGGTCAGCGAGCCCCGCCAAGCCGGCCAATTGGACCTGAGGACCCTTCTGTCTGGGGCACGGTGGACCTACGCTGCTGCTGCTGCTCTCGTGTCTCGTCTACTACACCGTATATAGGCTCGAGTAACTCCGGACACGACAGACGTTGGATAGATCGGACGGGATTATACTCGGAGGACGGGACGAAGCTACGACAGACGGCCTCGCAGGCGGTGGAACATGGCACGAAGCTCTGCGGCGGGCGAGATACTTGTACTTGTAGTGGGTAACTAACGGCGGAGCCAGGCAGGAAGGCCAGGGTACGTAGATGCCTTAATACCTACTGGCGGGGACACTGGGTGTATGAGGTACGAGGTGATCGTGGGCAGAATCCGAGGAGGTCCCGCTCGTAGGCCGGATGAGTCAATGTGAGTCGAGGCCACGATGAAGCTCCCCGGCGGAACGCCAGCGGTGTAATTACGTGTGTGGAAGCGGCCGTACACACTCACTTGTCGCCCGCTGCAAAAAGTTTTTGGTCTTGTGCGCTCATCTGCTTCTCGTACGTCCGTCCGAGCGCAATTTTCAGGGCCAAGGACCCACGGCGGGGTCCAGCCCCTGGCGAATCAGAGCACGCCTGCCCCTCCTCCAAGCCCCTGCTGGGAATTGAGGGCCTGAGCTCGGCGCGGTGCTGAGGGCTTGCTTCGCAGTCGGTGCCTGCGGGTGCCGCACCAGGCGCGCACGAGCCAGAGCGCCAAGAATTCCACCCTAAGCTTTAGCATTGCCGAGAACCGCGCCCACGTTTACGTGCATTTCGGCCTCTGACGTATCGTCTGTAAACCGCGCCCCGGCACAAGACCAGGGAGCCGCCTCTGCGTGGATTTCTTCTCGATTGGAACGGTAGCAGCATCTTGACCGCATGGAACGAGGGACAGCGCGCTTACTCCGGCTCTAACGGCCCTGGTGCCAACCCCCTCGTGTCAGTGGCTGTCTCTTTAGTGGGCCCAGCGGAACGAGACGAGTCTTTGGTTTCTCCTCGGCCTCGTTCTCGTCTTCCTTCTTTCCTCGGTCGGACCCATGTCATCGGACCTTCGTCTTCGCCCATTGAGGCCGCCTTCTACCCACCACGGCGCGTTCGACCCTACACCCAACCACTGTCACTCTCTTGGACCATCATTCTTAAGCCGGCGCGCTCAAGACGTACGCCAAGATCTCTTCCATTTCGTCGCTCAACTTACCATCTACAAGGCGGTGGCCGCGCCACCCAGCTAAGAATTGACATATCACCGCCCGTCTTCACCGCCCCAGGAGCACACTGTCTCCCCAAGAGGGCCAGCCTTGAGTGACGAGCTCCTATGGTCCACCCCGATCGGTCATCCGGCACATCGTGGGCGTGGGGGTCCTGAAACTGCATACCTGAGCGGAGCTTGAGATCATCGCCCCGCGGCCTGCCTGTCACTCCCCTTTTATAAACATTGTTAGCATCCATTCTTCCTTCTGCGCCTGCCTATCCATCGCCGCGAACGGACGACACCGGTAGCAGCAATGGCGGGGAACAAGAAGAAGAAGAAGCCCGCCGCCAACCCGGCCCGCGGCTTCGCCACGACGTCGATCGCCTCGAAGCCGCGCCTCGAGGTGGTCGAGCCCGACTCCTCCAAGCCGGACACCGCCAGGGCCACTCCCACGTCTAGCTCGGCCCCTACCGCGGCTGCGTCCGACAAGGACGGCGGGCAGTCCGCCGGGCCCGCCCCCCAGAAGCAGGAGCTGTCGCCTGAGGAGTTCGAGAAGCAGCTCGAGGAGGCGGAGCTCCAGCTGCTCGTCGAGAAGCACGGTCCAAAGGTGAAGCGCGATGCTCACCGCCAGAAGACGCGCTTGGAGACGGACCGCCGAATCCAGAGGTCCGGCGCCGACGCCATCAACTGCCCCAAGTGGCTGCCCCCGGAGATCATGGACGAGATCCTGGACCTCATCCAGGCTGAGAGCCGCTATGCCTCCGCGGGTATGGCTTCGGAGGCGTCCTCTAACTCCTCCGGGAAGATGCTCCCCGAGGAGGACCTGACCATCCGGCTGTGGAGCCTGCAGCATGCCCTGACCGGTGCCGGCATTCCTGAGGACCGCGCGCGTGAGGCAATTGCCTATGTCTTGAACATCTCGCCCAACATTCCGTCCGTTTCGAGGGATGCGCTTTGGGGGCTAGAGGAGGCTCTCGACTGGCTCGCCAAGGAGTGTCCCTCGGAGGAACTGCCATCGTACGATAGGACAGGGCGACCGGGCCCTAAGCCCATAGGTATGACTGTTAGCGTCCAACTTGCCTAGCGCTGATGTGACTGTGCAGCGGCTAACAGTGGACGTAGAAGAGCCAGAGGAGTCCGAGGACTCGTCAGTCAAGAAGGGCTCGAAGTCCAATGGCTCACCGACGCCCTCCCGAGAGGGTGCCTCTAAGCCCAAGAAGAAGATCGCGGTAGTATGCGACAGTGACTTTGAGCCCGACGACCTCCTGCCGGAATATATGAAGGCCAAGACCAAGCTTTTCGGACTGGAGAGGCCCCTGCAGGAGGGAAAGAAGGGCGGCAAGAAGGGCGCGAAAAAGGGGGGGAAACCCTCCGATACGCCGGTCGCCACCGAGGAACAGGAAATGGAGATGGCCGTATTGCGAGCCCGGATCGACAGGATCGAGAGGGACGTGCTTTTCGAGCGGGGCCCCGCAGAGCATGAGTGGAAGACGAAACTGGTCGCTCTCGAGAAAGACTATGTCGAGAAGAAAATCGCGGAGAAACAGGCGGCCAGGAAGCCCGAGCCCGCCGAGGGTCCTGCTGAGCCCGAGTCTGACCCTCCCGCCGAGCAGCCTGGTACTGCCGGAGACGCCAGCGCCGAGGATACTGACGACGTCGCGCTGCAGGCGGAGAGGATGGCCGCCGAAATCCTCGCCCAGAATGACGAGGACGAAGACGCGGGACTAGCGGACATGTTTTCGAGCCTCCCCGTCACGGAGGTTGACCAGTCGGGTAGATCTAACACCGTGGTCAACAACTCGGACGGATCGAAGCTAGTGATCCGAGACTTTGACAAGTGGGCCGGTGTTAGCCCGCTCAGGGTCTTGGAGGAGGCGTGTCGGTCACGGTAAGCACGAACCCATGGTCTCATTGATGCGTCTGCTGCCAGTCACTCACACGATGCCACGAAACAGAGATTCATCGGTCAAGATAATCTACAAGCACATATCCGAGGTGCCTTTTGCGAACCGCCACATGGTTACCATCGAGTGGAAGAAGCCCCAGGAAATCCTCGGCGAGCAAATCACCCCCGAGATCAGCGTGTCCGCATCGCGCACCCGGACCAGGCTCACCATGGTCAACGTAGCCACACCGGACAAGACCAAGTCCGAGGCCTTCATTGCGACTTACGCACTTTTCCACATCTTCGGGTCCTCGGCCAAGGAAGACAAAGTGTTCCTCCGGCTGCCGCCCGTATGGAGGGACCTGTACCTCGAGTACTCGGAGGTCCGCAAGGAGCAGCTCGACGCAGCTGACAGGGGCGAGGTCAGCGAGCTGCGGACGCTTGTGCGGCAGAGACGCGATCAGGAGTTGGAGGACGGCGTTGTCCTCCAGGGCTTCAGGGGCAGGGTTGCCGCTCGAAACCAGTCGGAAGGCAAGGACGAGTCGAGCCAAGATAAGGCGAAGCAGGCCCGTGAGGTGGACCAGCGGCTGCGGGATATCTGGACCGCGAAAAGTAGTACGCAAAAGTTCCAGGCTATGCTCGTATGTTTCCTCCATTTCCTGCGATGTAGGCTATGCTGACTGCTGCTAGGAATCCCGGAGCCAACTGCCTATGTGGGCCTTCAAGCAGAAGGTCATCGAGACCATCGACGCTCACCAGGTCGTCATTCTCTCCGGTGAGACTGGATGGTAAGTCCTATACAATCCAGCCCCACTCACGAGTACTGACGCATCGTTACAGTGGAAAGAGCACGCAACTTCCGTCCTTTGTCCTCGAGCATCAGCTTTCACTTGGAAAGCATTGCAAGATCTACTGCGCTGAACCACGCCGTATCTCGGCTATATCGCTGGCGCGCCGCGTGAGCGAAGAGCTCGGTGAGAACAAGGGTGACCTCGGTACCAACCGGTCGCTTGTGGGCTACTCGATCCGCCTCGAGTCCAACACGTCCCGCGAGACGCGGCTGGTGTACGCGACTACGGGTATTGTTATGCGCATGCTGGAGGGGTCCAACGACCTCGGTGAAATCACTCATCTGGTGCTCGACGAGGTGCACGAACGGACCATCGACAGCGACTTCCTCCTCATCGTGCTGAAGAAGCTGATGAAGCGCCGGCCGGACCTCAAGGTGGTGCTCATGTCCGCGACCGTAGACTCGGACCGGTTTTCGCAGTACCTTGGCGGCGCACCCGTGCTCAAGGTGCCCGGTCGGACGTTCCCAGTGCAGACGCGGTACCTGGAGGACGCGGTCGAGCTCACGGGGTACTCGGTCGGCGACGAGGCCAAGAGCGTGCGGATGGTAGACTTGGATGACGACGTGGCAGAGCCCGAAGTCGATAACAGCAACAAAGCGGCACTCATGGCGGAGCTCTCGGGGTACTCGCCGCGGACGCGGACGACGCTCGCGCAGATGGACGAATACCGCATCGACTGCGATCTCATTGTACAACTCATCTCCAAGATAGCATCCGACGAGGCACTCGCGCAGTTCAGCAAGGCTATTCTAGTCTTCATGCCGGGTATCGCCGAGATCCGCACCCTCAACGACATGCTCCTGGGTCACCCGCACTTTGGGTCCGCCAGTTGGAGGGTATACCCCCTACACTCGAGCATTGCGACCGAGGAGCAGGAGGACGCCTTTGTCGTGCCGCCGCCAGGCGTGCGCAAGGTAGTAATCGCGACCAACATCGCCGAGACGGGTATCACGATTCCCGACGTGACATGCGTCATTGACACGGGCAAGCACAAGGAGATGCGGTTTGACGAGCGGCGGCAGCTCTCGCGGCTGATCGACACCTTCATCTCGCGCGCCAACGCTAAGCAGCGGCGCGGCCGTGCGGGCCGTGTGCAGGAGGGCCTCTGCTTCCACCTGTTCACGCGTTACCGGCACGACCGGCTCGTGGGAGACCAGCAGACACCCGAGATGCTGCGATTGTCGCTGCAGGACCTCGCGATCCGCGTCAAGATATGCAAGATTGGCGGCATCGAGGAGACACTGGGCGAGGCTCTCGACCCGCCGTCGCACAAGAACATCCGGCGCGCCGTCGACGCGCTGATCGACGTGCGGGCACTGACTGCCGCGGAGGAGCTGACGCCACTGGGCCACCAGCTCGCAAGGCTCCCGCTGGACGTGTTCCTGGGCAAGCTGATCCTCCTGGGGACGGTGTTCCGGTGCCTGGATATGGCGCTGACGGTCGCGGCGCTGCTGTCGTCCAAGTCGCCCTTTTCGGCGCCCTTTGGGCAGCGCGCGCAGGCGGACAACGCGCGCAGCGCATTCCGGCGAGGCGACTCGGACCTGCTGACGGTGTACAACGCGTACCTTGCGTGGCGGCGCGTCTGTAAGACGACAGGCAAGGACTTCCAGTTCTGCAGGAAGAACTACCTCTCGGCGCAGACGCTCTCCAACATCGAGGACTTGAAGGGCCAGCTGCTCGTGGCGCTGGCGGATTCGGGATTCCTGCAGCTGGGGGACGAAGAGCGTAGAGCGCTGCGGCGGATGAGGTACTCGAAGGGCAGGGGCCAGAAGTTCCACGAGGTGCCGGCGCGGTTCAGCGTGCATAGCGAGAATGACGGGGTGGCGGCTAGTGTTATCGCGTGGAGCTTCTACCCCAAGTTGCTGGTGAGGGACCCGCCAGGGTCGAGGTCGCTGAGGAACGTGGGGAATAATCAGGGGATCAGCCTGCATCCGACGAGCGTGAACAAGAGGGCACTGGATGTGAGGTGGTTGTCGTACTACCATATCATGCAGGCGAAGGGGTGAGTGTCCCTGGGTTGACTGCGCCGGGATGGTGCTAATGGGCGCAGGGTCTATCATGCGCACGAGACGACGGGGGTCGACCCGTTCGCGGTTGCGCTGTTGTGCGGAGATGTGCGGTGCGATGTAAGTCCTGGCCCCGTGTTCCCCAACTGCCGTTACCCCATCAAGCTTCCTTCCCTTCCTCCTGCCCACTTCTTGTCGTCCCCCGCTGGCACCGCATGCTAACATGGTAGAAGGTCTTCTCGGGTGTAATAACCCTCGACGGCAACCGCGCCCGCTTCTCCGTCCCGGACTGGAAGACGATGCTCGCCATCAAGGTACTCCGCGCGAGGCTCCGTGAGGTGCTGGCGCGGGCGTTCAAGAGCCCCGGGAAGGGGCTGACGGCGGGTCAGGAGCGGTGGCTAGAGGTTTGGGGGAGGGTCTTTGCTGAGGGGAGGTAGAGCTTCTCTTTTTCCACTGCACTGTAGACGACGGAGGGGTAGAGATGATTCAGGGCTGCGGGATGGGTGTCAGGCGAGACAGGTAGGCACCGGGCTGGTGCTGTTTCCGTCCCTCGAGGGTTCCGTGGTGAGGGGAGGTGTAAGTCACAGGTGGAGCTGAGTGGTTGCTTTGACTTGTGAATTGGACATGGGAATCCAGAGTGTGGGAGTATAAAAGTGGAGAAGAGATCATGGCCGGAGGCTACGTGCGGCGCAATAGATATAGACGAGGGCCCCCGGGGGGGAGGGGGAAGAGGAGTTGCTGAATTGAAGAGCGTCGGATGGAGTATATCGACGCTACGAGACCATCCTCGTCCTCGCCGTTCGCGCAACAGTGCGGAAGTGTAAGAGAAAAGGGTCAGGTCCTCGCAAGGCAGGTTTCCCGGGGCCCAGTATGTGTGAGCGGGAGCTGGATCCTCCTATTGCCCGTGAGGAGCGCACGACAAGTGGCGCTTGCCTACCCGCGGCGTAAATAATAGTCCGCAAGGACGAAACACACAGGTAGCCGTGTTTGTCACCCAGTAAGCATCTGCTGAAGGGCATCGTGGTACAAGATGAGACACGATGCCCGGGGCTTTCCTTTGGATCTTTCTGGAACTTCTGGTGTATTAAGTGGCGAGGTAACTACTCGAAACTAGGCTAGATCGCCGTGCTTGGGGGGGGGGGGGGGGGGGGGGGGGGCCCCCCCCCGCGCCGTGGGGGGCGGGGGGGGGTGAGAA